>PVIH01004572.1:0-86831 GCA_004025045.1 Sigmodon hispidus
GATTTGGTCCAGGAGCAACTAGATATTTTGTGGCAGATGGCCCAGTTGGGGTGTGAGCAAAAATATCCTGAATTGTGTGTGACCTCTATTCAGTATGAGAATTTTACCAAGGCAGCTAATTTGTCGAGGAGCCTCTCTCAATTTATTTTGCAGAACTGGACGGCGGAATTTGAGCAGACCTTGAGAGATCTAAGAACGGTCATTATTCAAGTGAATTCCACACGCCTGGACTTATCAATGACGGAGGGATTTACATCCTGGATTTCCTCGACCTTTTCCCTCTTCAAAGAATGGGCAGGGTTTGGATTGTTTGGGACTGTACTCTGCTGTGGGCTGGTGCTGGCTCTATGGCTGGTCTGTAGGCTCAGGGCTCAAACTAATAGAGACAAGGTGGTGGTTACCCAAGCACTTGTAGCTTTGGAGCAAGGAATCTCCCCTGATGTTTGGTTATCCATGCTTAAGCAATAGGTCGCTGGCCGCTCAGCTCTTGCACACTCGGAGCTTGTTCTCATTGCACGAGATAGAGTGAGCATGCATTAGCAGCCCAACAGAGTTGCATGATTACAAATGCAGTAGATTGGCCTTGCGGCACTTAAATCTAGGGAGATATGTCATCTGGCATAAAGGTTGTGTGCCCAAGTCACCTTCCCCTGGGAAAAATGCCACAAAGCCAGGCCAACACCTCTTTGGGTGAGGAACCTAGGAGATAAGTTGCGTACGGCTTTTCTTCTATTCACTGGGGCAATGACCTCTGTCTCCACTCATTTTTAGGGTGTCCTGTTGCTTCATAATTTATAAAAAAAAGAGGGAGATGTGGGAAGCCGCACTCACTGCCGCCATTCCAAGATGGCGTCGACATCCTGTGCTCTAATGTAGACTGCGCAGGTGCAAGGGGAATTTCCACTCCTTGTGCTCTGCCTCTCCTGTGGCGTCACCTTGCCCATTTGAGCTACAGCCAATCTGAGTCTGACATGTCCTAGGCGGGGGTCAGTTTCCTATATAAGGGATGAGTTTTAGCCGTTTGGGGTCTCCACCTTGTAAGCTTATGCTCTCCCTCTCAAGACGCATTAAAGCTTTTCTGCAGAAGGATCCTACGTGTGCCGCGTAGTTCTTGCTGGCGAGACGGTAGCACGGGACACAAAATGGGAAAAGATTTTTACCAACCCTACAAGTGACAGAGGAATGATCTCTGAAATAGATAGAGAACTCAAGAAACTAGAGCCCAAAACCTTGAATAACCCAATCAAAAAATAGGGTTCAAAATAAAAAGGGAATTCTCAGAAGAAGAATTACAAATGGCTGAAAGGCACTTGAAAAAATGTTCAACATCTTTAGCCATCAGAGAAATGGAAATCAAAACAACTTTCAAATACCACCTTACACCTGTCACAATGGCTAAGATAAAAGACACAGATGACTGCCTATGCTGAAGAGGTTGCAGAGCAAGGGAGACACTCCTCCATTGTTGATGGGAGTGTAAGCTTGTTCAACCACTCTGGAAATCAGTGTGGTGTTTTCTCAGAAAACTGTAAATCAGTCTCCCAAGTATCCAGCCATAACACTGCTGAGCATGTCTCCTAAAGTTGCATCTTTACACTCTAAAGGTATTAGCTCAACTATGTTCATAGCAGCATTATTTTTAATAGCAAGAACCTGGAAACAGCCTAGATGTCCCTCAACTGAAGAATGGATTAACAAACTGTGGTATATCTACACAATGGAGTACTACTTACTCAGCTGTAAGAAAAAAATGATATCCTCAAAATTGCAGGCAAGTGGATGGATTTGGAGAATATCCTCCTGAGTGAGGTATCACAAACCTGGAAAGATTAGCAAGGTTTTCTTTTATTGATTAGTGAACTTGAAACAAAAAGCTAAGCATGTCCAAGCTGCAAACAACAACAACTGAACGGCTGAGAAACATTTTGGACTGGCAACTTGGAGACCATACCCTCCAGACTAATACCTGACCCAGTCTTGATTTTGGGGTGAGGAAAGCGGATCTACCTGGAGTGGATGCTGAATTATGCCACCTTGGGACCTTAAGATCGCCTGCCTGTGCTGGAGAGGATATAATGTGATGGGGAGTAGAGAGAGTGAATGGGATGGCAGAAGCAGGAAGGGAGTTTGAATAAGGGGATAAATGGATAAAAATATGACTTTATTCATAATAATAAAACAGAAAACTTACTGAACTGAAAGAAAAGGTCTGTTTTTACATATATCCCTCTGCTCACCCACCCTTTCCTGTTCCAATCCTTTCCAGTCTGTCTTCAGCCTCCCCTACTCCTTCCTGTAACCTTTCCCCAAGCAGGGCAGAAAATCCCAAGGTGGGTCAGCTCAGCATGGCTCATTCACTCAAGGCAGGTCCTAATTTTTTATCTTAATATAAAGGCTTGGTTAGAAACTTTTCTGCTGGAAATGAGCTTCAAGGTGCCAGCCCATTTACAGGAACACAGTCTGATCTCACCCTTCAATGTTCTACATGCTGTCCATACTAATCGACAGATGCCTTGGAGGGCCTAGCTCTTTGTCCTATACATCCTAAATATATCAATATTTATTCTCTTCTAACTAGTTATTACATTTAAATTAGCCCATGATTCTGCTTATGTTTACCTACATGGCTTGGTATCTCTGCTTTAGTGTAGTGTTCTCATCTTCCTTCCTTTGTGTCTGGCTAGTATCTACTTCACTCCCTTTTTATCTTCCCAGAATTCTCCTAGTCAGGTTGCTCCTGATATTGACCAATCAGCATTTTATTAAACTAATACAACTGAATAATATTTATAGTGTACAAGAGAACATTAGATAATTAAACAATGTCAAGACATTTGAACATTAGAAGTCATTCTACTATAAATTAATATTTTACACCTTTTATTGCCTAAAACAATGCACAACAGTTTTCTTACTCATGTAGATAAATTAAAAGCTATCTTTAAATATTACAAAAGAGCACTTTTTATTTATTAAAAAATAAAGTTTTTAGTGAGTGTTATTTATTAGGAGCTGAAAATTTAGCCTAAGTTATGTGGATTCTATTCTTTATGTTAAGGAAATAGAGGAGCCTCCCTAAGCAAAGGAAATATACATCTTCAGGTACTAAAAATCTGCTATAAAGAAGAAATCTCAGTGAGATGACTGGACAGCAAGGGTCAGACTGGGGACAAATGGATAACACTAGTTTGTGATTGGGCTATTACTGGTTGAACTCAAAGTATGGCTACTTACTCTTGTAGTTGAAATCCTTTTGGTGTCTGTAGCTTGTAAAAAGTGACTGTGAAATAAATTTACTCAATAATTAACAAAAATAGACAGCTCCCTTGTGGCTTGACAATTTGTTTGTTTTTATCTATTTCTAAAGGTTTCTAAGCATTGACAGAGAAGTAAAACATAGTTTGTTCTCTTTTATCAAATTTGCTGCACAAAATTATTGTGTAATCTCAGGGAATTAGTGTTAATAAACTCAACACTATGAAAGAAAAATTGATTAGGATAACTCTTACCTTTTTCCTTTCAGATTTAGAAGGCAGTACAAAACAAGTACAACATACAGCTAGCTTCACTCTTCACGTATATAGCTAAGATTCTAGACAATACCCTGTCAACTCTTACAAAGTTAAAATTATTTTTTAAAAGGCAAAGCACATGTTCAGTGCTTACTAAATAAACTACTAACAGTCTCTAAAAAGTATCACAGCGATATGGGGATATACACTCATCAAAAGTGAAACTTCTATTTCTTTATCAATATTTGTTTTATGATAATAAACAATGATAGCTTGAAAATTTTTAGTTTACATGCTATTTCTAATACAAAATATAATTTTATAGTTATTACTTTATTTGATTCTTATTAAAAATCATTAAAGACATTGTAACTAAATGTTATATGGTAGATAACTGATTTGGAGAACAGATACATGCATACTAAGGTAATATACCTAATATGTGACTAAATGTTGCTGTGGGATATTTCTCTTGTATACTGTAAAAATTTTTGCTCATATTGGTTTAATAAAATGTTGATTAGCCAGTAGGAAGTATAGGTGGGGATAGCAGACTAGGAGAATTCTCAGAAGCAAAAGTACAGAGAGAGGCCAGAAGAAGCAAAGAAAGGAGAATGTTTCAATGAGAAAAAGATACTAAGCCTCATGGCCAAACATGAATAAGAATCATGGGTTAGCTGGATCTGCCAGTAGTGGAGACTGAACTAAGCAATATTGGGACAGTGGGACCTTGGGACTGCCTGCTGCCTGCCCAGGGAGGGGATGGGGAATTGTGGAGAAGAAAGAATGACCTGATGTGGTGGAAGGGGGAAGGGACCTTGAATAAAGATATACAAGGATAGAAATTGTGACTTCTTTGTTAATAATAATAATAATAATAATAATAATAATAATGAATCATGGGTTAGTTTAAGAGTAAGAGTTAGCAAGTAATAAGCCTTAGCCATAGACCAAATAGGTTATAACTAATATAAGCCTCTGTGTGATCATTTGGAAATAAGCAGCTGTGGGTCCAAACCTTGGAGCTAGGATGGGCCAGAAACATCATACTGCAAAAATGCTGATGTCCTGAAATGTTTGTTTTTATTAAGTGTCTTTACAGCAGCATATAATCACAGACACACATATATGATGCACATTTTATGAATATGTTTCAGTTTTTTCTTGAATATGTTTTCTTTTTTATGATAATTTATGTTTCTTTAATAAAATTAGGGTGTATATAATCATAAGGAATAGAAATACTGTTGGGTTAGATACTGTGATGACTTCAATAATAATCACCTCATAGGCTTATATATTTGAGTGTTTAGGAAATATTAGGACTGTGGCACTTTGGAAGGAGATATGTCACTATGAGGCTTCAAAGCTTACTCCAGGATCAATCTTGCTTTCTATATCTGTCTTCTGCCTTCAGATTAAGATGTAAGTTCTCTGTTACTGCTCCAGCTGCCTTCCACCAAACTCCCTGCCATGATGATAATGTAGTCACCTTGTGAAACTGCTAGTAAGCCCCCAATTACATGCTATTGTAAAAATATGTAATTTGCTTTGGTCATATTGTCTACTCACAACAATAAAGCACTAAGTAACAGTATTAATGTAATTGGCTACAAATATAATTTGATTAGTAATTTTGTCTCATATTCAATTTTTCAGTTTTAAAATATACAAATTTAATATGGTGGAAGCATTGTAAGAATAGTCCATATAAGTATATCTCCATCTCCTCTGCATGCCTGCATTCAGTAGTGTCAGGATGATTTCAGTGATTTAGATAAGTCCTAACCTTATTAGTTTTCTCTGAAGTACTATGCCAGAGGTGAAAGGAACCAATAGATCAGAATATCTGAGATACTGGATAGAATCACATCAAAGGAGGAGAGATTCATTTTGAATCCTGGTCACAAAGATTTACATTATTGGTTCACTGACATAATTTGCTTTGGATCTCAGATGAGGGCCACCATGTGTGGTTGCTCAATGATGGCAATAGACAGAAGGAAAAAAGAAATTGTAGTATTGGTAATAAAGATAGAGATAGTTGGAAGATGGAGATAGAGAAGGTTGGGAGCTGGGAATAGATGGCTTAGAGAGATGGAGAAATAGGGGTTGGAAGTAAAATTCCAGGGGTAGAGAGGTAAAGATTTAGGAGGTTGATGAGTAAGACTGGTTGAGAGACAGAGATGAGGACTTCAGTAATACACTGAATTTTATAAGAATCTGTAATTTTATAGAAATCTGTCTTACATGGATGAAACCTATGGTAGCTATGAATGTATTAACATTTAATCACATTTCCAGCTTTGAACAGTTAATGTCAGTTAATGTCATGTGTGGGACAAAGTAAGAGAAGATGTTTGCATGGCAGTTTGAGGATGAGGAAATGAAGATTTGTGCATGGAGTTGAGACAAAGCTTTGGAACTTGTTTAGTGTGCTATGTGTAAGAGGGGTAGAGAAAAGTATTAAAGGTGTTGCTTGAGAATCCTTATTTAGAGTCTGTTAAATACAGTAACACTCACTGAAGAGATTGAAAAGATTACAGGCATGCTAATTATCATTGACTTACCCCAGCTCCTATAATTAAAATCAGACTAATTATATTACATATCAACCTTTAATGTTGATGATAAAAGATGCATTGTTTTAATAAACCCAAGTGGTGTATGAAACCTGCTACATATTATAACACATACTAAACTCCAATGAGATTTCACAAAAATAAGTAATGGAAATAGTCAGTTCATTCTCATCAAAATAATCTTGAAAACTACTAAAACTCTGAGAAGGCTCCAGCTTTCTAAAAATAACATAGAAGTGATGGTGCACATTAACATATGAGTAATAACAAATAATGTACAAAATGGAATAACCAATTTCTACTAAGTAATTATAAATAAATTAAATATATTACACAATTAAACCAAATATAACAAATATATTAATTAATGCATACAATATGCAAACTCTTCTCAAAAATCAGCAAAAAAAATGCTCTAAAATATTCAACAATAAGATATCAGATAATAGTTTGATGACAAGTAGCTATTAATTGATGGTAAATTGCTATGAGAAGCAAATTAACTACTGCACATTATCAAAGGCAACTTCCAAAAGCACTAAGATTTTGAAGACTCTTTAAGTGCACTTTCTACACACTCTATTAGCACCTGGAAAGAAAATAACCACATGATTGGAATTTCACAACGTACCTGTGACAGAGGGAAGATGGTGAGATGGTTTATAGTTATTTGTTTTGTGAATATGTAGTTACTTGTCCTGGTGTTGTAATGAAATATTTAACAAAGAAACCTAGGGGCAAAGAAGTGTTTATATTGGCTCACAGTTTCAAAGTATAGCTCATTTAGATTTGGAAGTCCTGACAGCAGGCCTTTAGGGTAGCTGATTATATTTCATCTACAGTTAGAAAGCAAAGAATGATGGATGCTGGCATTCTGCTAGCTGTATTCTGTTTGTACCATGCAGTATCCAAGCCCAGAGAATGAGGTGGGACAGTTTTCAAGTTGGTGTTCTCACATCAATTAACCTAATCAGGATAGTCCCTTAAAGGCATGGCCAGAGTCTCAGTGTAGAGAAGGCCTCATTAGTATTCTCTTAGCTCATAGGTTAAGTGAGATCCTATCATGTTCACAATAATCTTTTAGCCATAGAAATATACCTTTATTCAATTTCTCTCTCCATTGAAAGTGGGTGCTGTCTCACTCTTGAGGGAGGGGGGAGAAAACTGGATCTGCCAGGAGTGGAGGCTGAACTAAGCAATATTGGGACATTGGGACCTTGGGACTGCCTGCCGCCTGCCTGATGGCAGGGGGAAAGTGTAACTGAGTAAAGATATACAAGGGAAAAAAAAAGAATTTTATTTTAAAATTAAAAAAAATAGAAAAGGAAGAGTGTACAGAAACAAACCTACTTACCCACAATGTAAGGAGCAATTTATTCTTTTCAGGTAGTACATCGGATAATAACGACAAAATTATATAAATAAGTCACATCAGTGTAAAGATGAGGAAGTCAGAGTGAGTAGATAATTAGGGTCATCTAAATATTGCAAATGATCTGTATTCTCTCTTTACGTACCGAAATTGGAGACTATTATTTTCTGTTTCTGTCTGCATCTTATTCTTTTTTTCTTTTCCATTTAAAATATTTGGATTTTTAAGTGTTGGCTCTTAAATTACTTTTTGATGGAATAATTATTGACAATACAATACCTGATATGTCTAGTGGAATCATAATTTAGAAAAGATTATGTCTGTGGTATCAGAGAAATACAGACAAGAAACAAATATGGAAAAAATAAATGACTACTGTGTAAAAGCATAGTGTTCATGAAATGATTCTTGCTGGGGAAACTGATAACAAATCTCCTTCACAACACCTGACAGGGCTGTGGTAAATATACAACTGGTGGATGTTAACATCTTTGGTGGCTGTTTACAGGTTCATGGCTTCATATTTGAGAAATTAAAGGTTCACATACATGTGAAAAAAAGGAAGGAAACTATATTGTAAAAACCAAGCAGTAGTAGGGATAAGAATGGACTATAGTCAAGAATGACAGTGTCAATGATTGAGGACACTCAAGCACCCAGATTATTGTTGATGACTCCCAAGAGAAGGGAGAGCTTGTTTGACAGAGGCTGTACATTTTGTAGATCTTTATTTGTCAGGTGGATTTAAGTTATGTGAGAAGGGTTTTACCTTTCCAATGTGGACATGATCTTCACTTTTAATATTATTCACACCCAATTATGCATGGATATAAAATGGTAAATAATAATTCTAATTAGAAGTTCACTGTTTTGTTCATTATAAACATATTTACAACAAACTAAGACTAGAAATTTCTTTCTACTGTTCTACTCAGATATAACAAGAACAGTGCTAAACTATATATTTGATAATTTTAGTGATAGGAGAATCTTCTTCCATTGTTCAGAGTAGTAGTGTGTATACACAGTTTTATGTAAATGGGCATGCTTGATTGTCAACAAATTGCTAGATGATCTGTTAGAAGAGAGGTATTTGTGTATAGTCTTAGATTGGCAAATGTTGTTAGAAGACAAGTATATACATAGCCCAAGTCAAGTGGAGTCACATATTGCTGAGCATTCCCCAAGGTGACTTTCCTCAAAGAGAATATGTTGGTTCCCAGTCAGTACAGTACTGTACTTAAGAATAAATTAAAGTCATTATAATATTTTATTTTCCAACATTAAAATTTAAAGAACATATTCAGTAGTTTCAAATGAAATATTATTCAGTTTGTTGTGTATTTCACTGTGTGCTACCATTCTATTATCAAAGTATATATAACAACAAAAGAAAAACTAGCTCCTGTTTTTAATCATCTACTACTTCTTCTGTTTACTTAACTGTTATAAAAGTAATTTACCATAATTAAACAGAATAAATTATAAGAAATCAAATAATTTCTGACACATTTCATTTATACTTAAGAGATTGATTCTAAGCTAACTTTCAATTTACTCTGATCATATTATCTCAAACAGAAGTGTGTATTTACACTATATTACAAATGCAATTTTTCATTTAGTTTTATAAATGATAGGAAGACAATAACCAATACATAGATAACTTGATATACAGAGTCACTTACAGATGGATGAGAAATGGCATAAGAATGATCAACAAGTTGATTGATGATAATAGATAATTTCTGAGTAATAGATGATAGACATATGGATAAGTGATAGACACACTATTGTACAAAAGAAAAATATGGAAGAAAGAGTAGACAAGAAGGAAAAGAGTATAAAAAAACAGCTGGAAAAAAAGGGAGAGAATAATGATGCAAACTTAAAGAAGAGCATAATTTTATTTATTATTTGTTTACTATTAAGACTCTGCAGTTTCCAATATTTGCAGACAGTTGAAACTCTGGCTGTGTAGTCAAGCCAAATATTGTCCGTGAAGTACGAATCAGGACACAGAAACCTTTTTAATTTTTAGGTAGCTACATTTTTTTTCCTGTGGAATTTTTTATTTCATTTTCTCCTTACTGATTTCAGCTGCAGTTTTTATACCAACAGAAGCAATAGCTAACTTGGCATACATTGTATACTACTTGAAATTGAGTTTCTATACTTGAAAACATAAACATTTGCAAAGCATTCAAAGATAACTTATTAGTAAATTATAAAATAATTACCTTTAAAAAACAGGTGATTCAAGTAGTCAGCAAAACGTTATTTGACAAAATTGAACTTTTCATATTATCATAATTAGATATTAATAGATTTTTCCACTGATTTCTCTTTGCCAACAAGCAGAAAAGCATATGAAGCTGTTCTAACTATTTGGGAAATTATTTTGTGCATCAACCAGAACATGTTTTAGACAAATTTAAAGTATCAAAAAGTAATTACAAAACATGGAGGAAAATCCAGCAATGTGATATTGTAGAGCACTCTTAATACCTTCAGAATTCCTGTTGAAAAATAATGATCATTGTTGTAGTGTGAAGGCATTTACTTCCTTTGGCAAGTAAACCATGAATTTTTTTTACTCTAAAAAATGAGATTACTATATCTGACTAGATTTAAGTTGTACTCCATGAGATAGAACCCATCCCTAACACACTACTCAGTTTACCCAGATCTGAGACTAGCTAGGGTAGGAGAGAACCAAACATTCTCCTAAAGGAACATTTTGATAAAATGAGTCTTAACAGCATCCTGTTATATTTGTAGATCAGGGCCTTGCTCAGTCATCATCAAAGAAGAGAAGCTTCCTCCTGCAGGAGGTGGGAACAAATACAGAGACCCACAGCCAGATAATGTGCAGACAGTGATACACTGGAACACTCAGTCTTTTTTTTTTTTTTAAACTTTATTTATTTATTTGCCTTGGTGTTTGCCTGGAACTGGAACTACAGACAGTTGTTAGCTGCCATGTGGGTGCTGGGAATCGAACCCGGGTCCTCTGGAAGAGCAGACGGTGCTCGTAACCGCTGAGCCATCTCTCCAGCCCTGGAACACTCAGTCTTAAATGGGATGTCTCTATCAAATTCCTCCCCTCCAAACTCAGGGAACACCATGTAAGAATAGGCAGAAAAAACTGTAAGATCCAGAGGCAATGAAAGGCACGAAGAAGACCTGAACACAGCACTCCCAAAGCAATAAGAACTTTACAGAGACTGTGGCAATATGTACAGGACGTGCAACGATCTGCGCTAGATGGGGTCCCAGCACTGAGAGAGAAAGTCAGCACAAGTCCCATTACTAACCCAGAAGTTTTCTCTAATTGATAACCTCTGGCAAATGAAAAATGACCTTTCTCCAACAGAGTTGTCATGATGAATACAAACCACTGTTGAGGGCAGTCCGTATGTCTATCAGTAAGTGGACATAAGATGTTGGTAGCATCTTTGGAGGTTCTTCGTTTCATAAGGTTTTGTAAATCCATGTTTCTTCTTGATTTTGTTATTTGCTTATTTTTTAGACCATATAGTTCCTTTGTGTATATATTATAGCTACCACTTTGGTGTTTTTATGTGATTGATTCCTTTGTACAGAAACGTGTATCACTGTGTATGTGTTAATTGTGATTTTTATTTGTTTTTTTGTCTCTTCTGTTTGTATGTTTTTGTTTTTATCTTCTTGTTCTACATATACCTATTTTCTAAGGAAAAACAGAAATGGAGTGAATTCAAATGGGTGGAGAAATGGGGAAGATCTTGGAGGCATTGGAAGAGGGAGAGAGGTATCTACATTCTACTCTTGGAAAACACACCAACAACAATTTTGTTTTTCTAGCACTCATACTCTATTCAACCTAATTTTTCTTTTATTTTTTTGTTAGTCATTTAAATACTATAATTATGTATTTTCCCAAGACTTTGAGACAAATTCCCTGTGTTTATATAAAATAATTGCTATTATTTATATCATGACTTTTTAAAAGACATATCATATACATTCAAAACTGTACTCCTAATATTCCTGTACTGCTTTCCTGAGTTCTGCCATAGATTGAAATCATGGGCCACTGCTCAGTTTATATGATGTTTTGTAACAAATCCGAAGATGTCTAACAAATGAAGTATACTCCCAGACCTACGCTGAATATTTTTTTTAATGTAAATACATCTTTCAGGGCTAAGAGTTAAAATCTCTTGAGAAAAATAATGCATGGACTACAGCTTCCAAAGTACAGTTATTGGGAGGTTTTTTATATGGCAACATAAGGTGCTCACTTAGCCTATAAGTATCTGACTCTGTTTCTATTATTCTAACATCATGATAAATTAATATGAAATCTTTGCAGCAAATATATGAAGACATAGTTGAAATTTTTAGTCATCAAAAATATGTGTGGCTGTAGTTTTGGCCAATAATCATGCAACTCCATACATATTTATGGCGTAGCATCTAAAGAACTGACCAGAAGAATACAATCAGGATCAGTATTCTCATTTACATTGAAACTGCTTGCTTTATGGGTAGGTTTTTTTAAAGGGCAACAAAGAAAATAAACAGGAAGAATAAGCTGTTTGTACATCATAATGATCAACACAGCCTATCTACCTGTAGAAAAGTAAAGCATATTCCTTTTTTTTTCTTGTCACTCTATTTTTTTTTTTTTTTTTTTTTAGAAAATGAAGTCTTTTTTTTTCTATGTTAAAAAAAATCAACAAAAATTTACCTGGATGGTGTTGGTGCATGCCTTTAATCCCAGCACTTGATAGGCAGAGGTAGAAGGACCTCTGTAAGTTTGAGCCTAGTCTGGTCTACAAAACAAGTTCCAGAACAGCCATATTTACACAGAGAAACCCTGTATTAGAAAAAATATAATAAGCAAAGATGTAAATAAGTAAATAAATAAATAACAAACAACTCATTTCTTCATAGGAAAAAAAAATCCTGTCAGAATGATGAAAATTTGTTTGAAACAAAATTCCATTCTTTATCATAAGGGAATTTAGCTGGACTTTCAAACTAAAAATTACATAGAGGTAAAAAGTCAGATAGCCCTGAAAATTGTGTATGTAAAATACACATGCCAGTGTATGCACAGTGTGTCTATGGCTAACATGGCTACGAGGTTTCATGAAATGATGTGTCCAATACACAGACAAGTGTATTGTACAAAGCACAAGATGAAAGACTTTTTAGTGAGGCCAAAGACTTATAAAATATAAATCTATAATCTAATTTTTAGAATGTGATTTAAACATAGCCTCTTGTGCAGATAAACATTTCATTCAGAAATAAAATTACTAGTTTTTGCTCATAGGAGTTCATTCCCTGTTAGGCCAATGTCAGCTCTTTCTTTGTGTGCTGATGGAAAGGGAGGAAAAGTAGACCTAAGACATTAATTGAGTCAGATCATGAAGAATGGCTCAGTGAACTTTGTTAAATGGCTAAATTAACTCAGCTTTCTCATTTGTCCAAGTTTTCTCAACATTCCTCTAATCCTATTGCTTCTTTCTACAAAAGAATTGCTGTAAATATTTACAGAGCCTGGGAAAGGGAGCTGGATTTTTCTTATAGATGTAGTCACCAACAGATACATTCTTGAAATATTTCTTTTTATCTGTGATTAGGTTTACTTTTTTAAAAATATGATTATGAAATTTCTTATGTTTTAACATTCATCATCTCAGTTTATCATAGTTGAAAAGTTCAATTGTCCGATATGCAGGTGAATATCTCATATTTAAAAGAAAACCCATGAAGAAGTACTAGAAATATTACTAGTGATAAAGTGTGTGTCTAGTTCCCAAGATCCATCCTCACTACTGCAAAACAAGGAGAAAGCTATCTTTGGGCTAGATGGATATGCTTAGTATGCAAAAATGATTCTACCAAAGCCTGATAATCAGAGGTGGATCCCAACAACATTCTTGGCAGAAGTTGATGTGAGAATTAACTTTATGGGGACAAGAAAATGTCCACAATACATAAGCCATAATGGCAGGGCAAAATTTTTTACTTCTGCAAACAGTACATATAAAATTTTAATGACTCAAGTAAGCCCACTCAGTGGAGAGCCTGCTGTGTTTTTAATTCCTCAACCAAAGTGGCAAACAGATGCTCTGCCTCAACATGACTGGTAGACACTCAGACTTACACAATGTATATTAGGTACCCAGTTAACAGCTTTTGGAATATTATGAGCATTCTATTTTTTTTGTAATAGACCAGTGTGGTGGTTTTAAAGAAAATGGTTCCCAAATGGAGTAGCACTATTAGAACAGGTGGCTTTGTTGTTGGAGTAGGTGTGGCCTTGTTGAAGTAAGTATGTCATAGTGCGACCATATTTTGACATTTTCTTTGTGACAATTTGCTTAGTGTGACATTTAGACTACTTTCTGTTGCCTGCAAGCCAAGATGTACAACATTTGGCTATCTCTCCAACACTATGTCTGCCAGCATAATGCCATGCCACATCACAATAATGTGCTAAAACTCTGAAAAGGTAAACCTTCACAATTAAATAGCATCTCTTTATGGCCAGCTAAAGTCTCTGGCCAGCTAAAGTCACCCAAAGATTTATCATGTTAAGTTGTCAATAACTCCACTCTTGAGGTCTCCGTGGACAAAACTATGGTTATAAAACCAAGCAACTGTGAATGAAGTTGTCAATCATATACAGAAAAACAAATAGTCATCCTTCCCAGTATCATACTTCAATTCAATACAGCAGCTATAAACTCTTGCTTCTCAGGTTGGAGTTCAGGATAAATTAGAGAAGTCTGCTGCTTTAATTTTAGTTACAAAGAAGAAAACTAAAATGTTACCATTTCCCATAAAGAGCCACTAATTTTTTTCTGTAGTAGATTCATATGTGTCAAAGGATAACAAACAGGATTTGTGAAAAACTACATTACATATTAATGATATTGCTGGCTATTTTATTTTATAATCTCATGGCATTCCACATTTGCTTGTCTTGTATTTCTTGAAAAAAATTATATATACTATGTATCCTATTTTATGTGTGTAATTGTGTCTTATAAAATTAGAGCTGTTATTATAAAGCATTATGAGTGTTAGCAATCAATGATTTATTTTCATCATACAGTAATTGATCTTCATATTTTCAGAATTTTATTTTATACCCTATATGCACCCATACTTAACTATAATTGCATGTTTGCAATACATATCTGGATTTAGATTGAGAATAGAAGCAGAAGGTAAAGGAGTCTTTGATGAACCTAAACTCCTGAACTCAGTTTACAGATGACCTAATGGTACGGGGTGGATGATCTCACGAGTTAAGAGAGATGAATACATCCTTCATTTCTTTCGACACATGATTGATGTGGGATGTTTTTCTGTATGCTGTGACTATTATTGTCTAATAAAGGGACTTTTTGGCCTATGGCAAGGCATCTTAAAAGTAGATGGAAAAACTGAGCATAGATAAAGGGAAAGAAGAAGACAGAGAAGCCAGCAGTAGCAGAGGAAAAAAGACAAAAATACTGCTCTCAGAAAAGGTAACAAGACACTTGATTAAACAAGATAAGAATCATAGATTAGTTTAAGAGTAAGAACTAGTTAGCAATGTGTCTGAATATAAGCTTCAGTGTGTTTTTTTGGGGACTTAGGGACTGCTGGACCAGACCACAGGACTAGGCAAACAAAGAGCTACAGGCAGGTTCAGATCTCAGGACTTGCACAAGCCAGAAATTGAATACTACACATGATCACTGAGAGCACTTGAAAGACTTATGGAGCAAAATATACTACAATGGAAGGTGAAAATAACATTTCCACAAGTGTATCAAGTATATAATTAGCATCATTATTTTATAGTTATTTAACTAGTTGATAAAAGCAAGTAAGGAAGTGACATCAGTAGATTTTATAATTAGTTATTCCTTTTGCTGGAGAAGGTACCTTACTTATTGAAGAAATTGAAGCTAAAATCTCTTACGTTCAAATTAAATTAGAAAGTTTGCTTTTTCCATTTTTTTTTTATTTAAAAGTTTAAATCCGTATTTACCATTGCTCCCCTTTTCTTGCCTCCTCCCATTCCTTCAGTCTTCCCTCAGCCTCCCCATCCCATTCCCCAACCATTTCCCAATGGAAATATGAGATGAGGTAAGTCTGAGTCCTACATCGTAATATTAAGGCTGAGTTAGGTGTTCCTATTTGAATGATTTAGTTCTTTTCCATGAAGGTTTCTCAGTGATTATTTCAGAGTCAATGAGCTCCAAGTAACTCTAGTCAGCCATCTCTGTGAATCTCCTCCTCATGATCCTGATCCTTTAGCTCATCTACTCTCTCCTTTCTCTCTTCAGCTGGACCTGGAGCTCAATCTGGTGCTTAGCTATGGATCTCTGCTTCTGCCTCTATCCATTACTAAATAAAGATTTATAATGACAATTAGAATGGTCATTCATTTAATTATAGAAGGCCTGTTTAAGCACCCTCTTTACTATTTCTTGAAGTACTAGCCTGGTATATTTTGTGGGGTTTTAGAGAATTTCTTAGAACCAGGTTTTTTTTTTCCCCCACAGTAGCTCCCTCTGTCAGTATATCTACATTTTTCTTCTCCCTCTCTGTTGATACTCTCACTCAACTATCTCAATCTTTCCTGATTTATTCCTACTTCCCCTTGCTCCCTTGACCACTCCCTGTTATGATTCCAACTTACTCAGGAGATCTTCTCTATTTCCCCTTCCCTGGAGATCCCTGGAATCTCTCTTAAGAGATTTTCTAGCTGTTCAGGAGTTGTTATTTGCAGCCTGGATATTCTTTGCTTTATATCTAAAATAACTTATAAGTGAGTATCATAATAGTATGGCTGTCTTTTTAGGTCTCTGTTACTTCAATCAGAATGATACTTTTGCTTAAGGTGATAGATATGGATCTATTTGCATTCTTCTACAAACTACCACCCAGTTATGCCAGCAACATTTGTTGAAGATACTATCTTCCATTGTATATTTTTGGCCTCTTTTTCAAAAATTAGGTGTTCATAGAAGTGTATATTAAGGTTGAGGTCTTCAGCTTGGTTTCATTGATCCACAAAACTGTTTTTATGTATGTACCAAGCTACTTTTATTACTGTGACTATATAGTATAGCTTAAAGTCAGAGATGGTGATGCTTCTTGAATTTTTATTATTGAACAGTATTGTTTTGGCAATCTTGGGTTTCTTACTATTCCATATGAAGCTGAGTGTTTGTTCTTTCAAGATCAGTAAAGTAAATTGCTTTTTGTAAGTTTGCTATTTTTACTATGTTGATCCTACATATTTAGTAGCATTGGAGGTCTTTCTATTTTCTGATATCTTCTTTAGTTTCTTTCCATAATGACTTAAAGTTCTTATCATACAGGTCTGCCAGTTCTTTGCTTAGAGTTGCCCCAAGATATTTAGTGTTATCTGCAGCTATTATGAAGGATGGTGTTTTTCGAATTTCATTTTCAGCCCTTTTACCATTTATGCATAAGAAGGGTATTGATTTTTTTTTTTATTAATCTTGTACCCTGCCACATTGCTGAAGGTATTTATCAGCTACAGGAGTTTTTGGAAAATTATGGATGTCATTTCTGTATACTATCATTTCATATGCAAATAGAGATAGTTTGACTTCTACCTTTCCCATTTGTATCTCTTAATCTTCTTTTATTCTTTTATTGTTTTAGCAAAAACTTCAAGAACTATAGTGCACAGATAAGGTGCAAGAAGATAACCTTGCCTTGTTCCTGATTTTACTGGGACTGCTTTGAATTTCTCTTCATTTAGTTTGATGTTGGATGTTGGCTTGCTGAATATTGCCTTTATTATGCTAAGGGATTTTTCCTTGTATTTCTGATTTCTCAAAGACTTTTTATCACTAAGGGCTGTAAGATTTTGTCAAAGGCCTTTTCAGCATCTAAGGAGATAATCATGTGGTTACCTTTTTTTTTTTTTCTCTTACCTTGTCTGTATAGTGGATGACACTAGTCATTTTGTATATGTTGAACCATCCTTTAATCTCTAGAATGAAGACTAATTGAAATGGTGGCTAATTTTTTGATATATTGTTAAATTCAATTTGACAGTATTTTATAGAGAATTTTACATCAGTGATCATGAGAGAGATTGGTTTGTAAATCACTTTATTGCATCTCTGAGTGGCTTCGGTATCAGAGTATCTGTAGCCACATATAAAGTTTGGCATTATTCTTTAGTTTCTATTATATGAAAGAGTTTGAGGAGTATTAGTATTAGTTTTTCTTCAAATTTCTGGTAGAATTCTGGACTGAAACCATTAGGCCCTGGGTTGGCTTGCTTTCTTTCTTTCTTTCTTTCTTTCTTTCTTTCTTTCTTTCTTTCTTAAAGGAAACTTTGGATAACAACTTCAATTACCTTGGAGGTTATAGGTCTATTTAGGTTATTTATTTGGTCTCGATTTAATTTGGGGAAGTGATTCCTGTATAGAATGCTGTTTCATGTTCTTTTGTGTTTTCCATTTTAGTGGAGTATAGGTTTTTGAAGTATGACCTAATAATTCTCTGGATTTCCTGAGTGTCTGTTTTTATGTTCCCTTTTCATTTCTGATTCTGTTAATTTGAATTCTCTCTCTCTCTCTGCATTTTAATTAGTATGGATAAGGGTTTTTCTGTCTTGTTAACTTTCTCAAAGAACCAACTGTTTGATTCATTAATCTTCTTATATTGTTCTTTTGTTTCAATTTTATTTATTTTAGCCCTGAGTTTGATTATTTTTAGCTTTCTATTAATTCTAGGTGATTTTGCTTCTAGTTGTTCTAGAATTTTCAGCTGTTTTGTTAAGTCTTTTGTGTGAGATTTTTCTAGGTTTTTTATGTAGGCATCTGGTTTTATGAATTTTCCCCTTAGCACTGCTTTCATTATGTCCCAAAAGTTTTGGTATATTGTGAATTCATTTTCAGTGAATTCTAGGAAGTCTTTGATTTCTTTCTTAACTTCTCCTTTAACCCAGAGGTAGTTCAATTGAGAGATATTCAGTTTCCATGTGTTTGTAAGCTTTCTGTGATGTTTGCTGTTGAACTCTAACTTTAGTCCATGACAGTTTGATAGAATAAAAGAAGTTATTCCCCTAGTGTTTTTTTTAAATCTATTGATATTTGCTTTTTACAACCAAGTATATAGTCTATTTTAGAGAAAGTTCCATGGGATGCTGAGAAAAAGGTATGTTCCTTTGTTTTTGGGTGGAAAATTCTGTATATATCTATTAAGTTTATTTGAGTCATAACATCTGTTAGATCACTTTTTTGTTTGTAAAGTTTCTGTCTGGTAGGTTTATCCATTTATAAGATATTGAAGTCTCCCACTATTAGTGTGTGGGGTTTGATATGAGATTTGAGCTTTAGTAATGCATCATTCACATATATATGTGCCCTTACATTTGGGACATAAATGTTTAGAATTGAGACTTCATCTTGGTGGATTTTTCCTGAGATGAATAAATAATGTTTGTCCTGATCTCTTTTGATTATTTTTAGCATGAAGTCTACTTTGTTAGATATTAGAATGGCAATGCAAGCTTGTTTCCTAGGACCAGTTGACTGGAAAGTATTTTCTCAACCCTTTACTCTGATCCTGGGTCTGCCATCTTTGAAGTTAACGTACGTCTCTTGTATTCAGCAGAATGATGGTTTCTGGATTTTTATCTATGCTGTTAGGGTGTATCCTTTTATAGGTGAATTGAGTCCATTGATATTAAGGAATATTAATGACCAATGATTATTATTTTCTGGTTTTTTGTGGTATTTTGTGTGGGTTTCCCTTCTTTCAGTCTTTCTTCTGTGAGATTATCTATTGCTTGTGGTTTCATGGTTGTATCTAGTTTCCTTAGGTTGGAGTTTTCTCTATAGTGCTTTCTGTAAGGCCAATTTTATGTAAAGATATTATCTAAATCCACATTTGTCATGCAATATGTTGCTTACTCCATCTATGGTGATTGATAGTTTTGTTGGCTATAGAAGTATAGACTGGCAAACATGAGCTTTTAGTATCTGTATAACATTTGAGCAGGACCTTCTGACTTTCATTGTTTCCATTGAGTAGTCTGGTGTTATTCTGATGGGTTGGACTTTATAGGTAACTTGGTCTTTTTTCTTTGTATTTCTTAGTATTCCTTCTATATTCTGGATGTTTAGTGACTTGACTATTATATGGTGAGCTGACATTTTTAGATAGTCCAGTCTATTTGGTGTTCTGTAAGCTTTTATAGTCTTTAAAGTCATTTTCTTCTGTATGTTGGTTTTTTATGGAGTCCCATATTTCCTGAACTTTTTGTTTTATGGCTTTTTTGATTTTAGTATTTTTTTGAGTGACTTGTCTATTTCCATTATTGAAACTTTCACACCAGAGATTCTCTCTTCTATCTCTTCCATTCTATTGGTTATGCTTGAATTTATAGTTCTGTTTATTTCTTCAGATTTTTATTTATAGTACTATCTCAGTTTGTGTCTCTTTTATTGTTATTATTTCAATTTTTAAGTTGTAAAATGTTTCCCTCACATCTTTTTTCTTGGATATCTTAATTTTCTTTCACAAACTTGATGATGTCTTCTAATTATTTATTTGTCTTGTTTTGTATTTTTTAAGGGATTGCTTAATATAGTCTTTTAAAGCTTCTATTATCTTCATAATGTTTTTAGGATCATTTCCTTCTGCTTCTGCATTGCCATGATCAGGTCATGTTGTAGAACCACCAGATTCTGGTAGTGCCATGCTGTTTTTTATGTTGCTATATGTATTCTTGTATTTGTCTTTCTTGAATCACTGCAGGATTTGTCTGTATCTCAGGGAACTGATTTTGCTGCAATCTGTTCTGGGTAAATCTGTATCTCTGGAAGCCTCTGTTAGTCCAATCTAGGTTTTTGGTCCACTTGAATGTAGTATATTCTGTGTCACGGTGACTCCTCTTAATCCAGTAGGTGCTGATACACTGTGGATTTCAGGTGGCCACTTTTGATCCAATAGGTACTGAGAAACTGAGGGTCTCAGGTAGCTTCTCTTTATCCAGTAAGAACTGAGGAGCTCTCTTAGTTCAATCTGCTGAGTGCAGAGAATCTGTGGGTTTCTGGTTGCTACTGAAGTTGTTGGGCAATAGGATGGGTTAGGGGATGGAGCAGCATTTTATAACTGGCAGTGATAGTGACCTGGATTTTACTGGTGCTTCTAGCTTACATGGTTATTTCCTGCTGTCCTGGATTTAAAGTAGAGATGAGTGGGGATAAGGTTCCAAGGGCTCTGGATCCTGGAGATGAGGATCTCTGCCTGGAATGAGTGGAATAGAAAGCTTTCTTTAACTCAGCATTTTAAATAAACCTGTTATGGAGCTATTTCTGCTGAAATGACCCAGAGTTGACATCATCCCAGTGGTTGCCAACATCCCAACTCAGCAACATTACTTTTTAGTGTTTTGTAAAATAAAGGAGAAAAACATGGACAAGGGTTTGATTTGGGTCTGCTTTTTCCATATGTGAAAGAGGATTCTAGGTCTGGATGTTTACTTCATTTGTCAATTGTAAAAATCTTAGAAATTGAAATTTTGTCATTGGTGACTTTTATGCTTTTCACTTTCCTATTTATTTTTCTTCTGCTAAGAGCTTCCTCAGATGTTAAATTTTTACTTTACCAAACATAATGTTATCAATTATCAAAAGCAAGTTCTTTGTTCTCAGCTTCCTATTTCGTAGCATAGTGTGGAGAGTATTTTATTATAGCAATCTTATAGGACTGTTATCTAGGCAGGCACATATTAGGTAAAAGACTGGGACATTTCTTCCTATATCACAGATGATTATGATAACAGAGCTCATCAGAAAAATAAAAAAAGCAAGTAGAACTTTTGAAGGTAATATAAAATATAGTCGATTTTTAACAAATGATTTGAGGCCTAATGAAAGCAAATTTACACATTGGTGATAGAATGCATATGCACTTTTGCCTTTAGTATTGAGAAGAATAAACTTCTTGAGGACAGAAGTTCAAGAATATCCAAGGAAACAGAGAGCTTCTTGCTCATATATTAAAGAATGGAGAAGATTGGGTGAATAAGTCAGTGGCAGGTTGCAGACAGGGAGAAGAATAAGGTAAGGAGAATGATAAGAAAGGAGAAAAGAAGAAAAAACTGTCTTTTCTCTGATGATATATGTGTGGACTACAGATTTCTTCAAACTTGAATCAAGCTTCTGTATATATATTCTCAGTTCACTACCATAGCCAGCTAAGAGAAACCTTGCATATTCAATAAAACCTCAAGTTCTTCAGTTGATGTGCCTGTCTATTCTTTCAGTCTCATTCTCTGAAAAGCATGTTTGTGTTTGTGTGTGCTTATATGTGTGAGAGAGAGAGAAGAAAGAGTGAGAAAGAAAGAATTCAATACAGAGCTTAAAAGAGTTCTCCAATATACTCACATGGAATTTTCTGTTCTAGATATAGATGGATTTCTGTATTGTATAAAGATTCCTTTTCAATAGAAGAAGCCATTCCTTAGTAAGCTGCCAAAGACTTGAATATTTGTCACTAGAGGTCATTTGACAAAACAAGTTGCTCTAGATTTTTGTACCTAACTTTATTTTTTTTTGTCCTGTGCCTACATGCAACACTAGAGACTAAAACAGATAAATCAGTCATTCATAGAAAGCAACATCAAATAAAAACTAATGAGAAAACTAATTGCAATCATTTTTATTCATGTCAGATACAATATTACAACAAAGATTTTGTGTGTGTGAAAGTGGTGAATTCATCTATGTGAATAAACTGTTTATGGCCAACTTCATTGCTGAAGTAAAGAGCCAAAAATAGAGTGAATTTTTGATAAAAAATATTCTAAAAAAATCAAATTAAACATAGTGCTCTTCCTGTTTGCAATAGCAAAACTATAAGTATACATATTATCTATTACATATATAACTGAATTCTATGACTATTATTCTTCATGTAGATATTTTTGCTTAAAGAGTATCTTTAATATTTAAGTCAATCATGACATTTCAGTAGAATGTAGAGGCAATTGCAAAAATACAACTAAACTACAAATCATAGACATTGCTTTATGCCTTTTTTACATAATAAATTTTTGCAATATATTTTTCCTTTAAAAAAGCATTTCTTTTCACCACATTTATCTTTAGTGTATATCAGTGTTACTAATTTTTTTGAATTAATCTTGTACCCTACTACACTGCTGAAAGAGTTTATCAGCTATAGAAGTTCCCTGGTAGAATTTTGCGGATCACTTATGTTTACATTCATATCATCAGCAAAAAGGAATAGTTTCACTTCTTCTTTTCCAAATTTTATCCCCTTAATCTCCTTTCATTCTCATATTGCTTTAGCTAAAACTTTGAGAACTATATTGACTAGATAAGGAGAGAGGAGACATCCTTGTCTAGGTCCTGATTTTAGTGGGATTGCTTTCAGTGTCTCTTCATTTTTCTTTGATGTTTGCCATTGTCTTCTTGTAAATTCCCTTTATTATACTTAGGTCTTATCCCTGTATTCTTGATCTTTCCAGGGCTTCTATCATAAAGAGGTATTGGACTTTGTCAAAGGATTTTTCAGCATCTAAGGAGATGATCATGTGTTTTTTTTCCTTCAACTTGTTTATACCATGGATGACATTCACAGCTTTTTGTATGTTGAACCATCCCTGCATTTCTGGGATAAAACCTACTTGATCATGGTGGATGACTTTTTTTAATATGTTGTTATAATTGGTTTGACAGAATTTTGTTGAGTATTTTTGTGTCAATGTTCATAAGAGATTTCGGTCTTTAATTCTCTTTCTTAGTTGCATCTTTTGCCAACATTAACCCACATACCTATGAACACCTGATTTTTGACAAAAAGGTCAAAAATATTTATTGAATAAAAGATACTATCGTCAACAAATCTTTGACAAGGAAGACCAACATATTCAATTGAAAAAATATAGTATATTTAACAAATGGTGTTGGCATAGCTGGATGGTAGTGTGTATAAAAATGCAAATAGATCCAAGTCTATCACCCTGCCCAAAACTCAAATCCAAGTGTATCAAAGACCTCAACATTAACCCAGCCACTTTAAACTTGACAGAAAAGATAGTGGGAAATACATTCTACAAATTGGCACAGGCGACCACTACTTAATATAACACCAGTGGCACAGACACTAAAATCAACAATCAATAAGTGGGATCTCCAGAAGCTAAGAAGCTTCTGTAAAGCCAAGGACAATGTCAATAGGACAAAACGACAGCCTACAGAATCGGAAAAGATTTTCACCAACCCGACAAGTGATACAGGACTGATCACTAAGATATATAAAGAACTGAAGAATTGAGAGCCAAAAACTTTGAATAACCCAATCAGAAAATGGGGTTCAGATCTAAAAAGGGATGTCTCAGCAGAAGAATTACGAATGGCTGAAAGGCACCTGAAAAAGTACTCATCATCTTTAGCCTACAGAGAAATGCAAATCAAAACAACTTTGAGATACCACCTGACACCTGTTAGATTGGCTAAGATAAAAGACAAAGATGACAGCCTATGCTGGAGAGGATGCGGGGCAAGGGAAACACTACTCCATTATTGGTGGGAGTGTAAGCATCTTCAGCCACTTTGGAACACAGTATGGAGGTTTCTCAGATAATTGAGAATCAATCTCCCCAAGGACCCAGCAATACCACTTCTGGGTGTTTACCCTAAAGATGCACAGTCACACTTCAAAGGCATTAGCTCAACTATGTTCATAGCAGCATTATTTGTAATAGCAAGAACCTGGAAACAACCTAGATGCCCCTCAACTGAAGAATGGATTAACAAACTGTGGTACATATACACAATGGAGTACTACTCAGCAGTAAGAAAAAATGATATCCTAAAATTTGCAGGCAAGTGGATGCATTTGGAGAATATCCTCCTTTGTGAGGTATCACAAACCCAGAAAGGTAAGCAGGGGATGTACTCACTCATTAGTGGACTCTAAACAAACAAACAAACAAACAAGAAAAAAGCAAAGCATTCTCAACCTGCAAATCATCACCACTGAACAGCTTGGGATCAGAAACACCTTGGACTGACTCCTTGGATCCCACTCCCCCTAGAGGAACACCTGACTCAGTGTGAAGGTTGGGTGGAGAAAGCTGGATCTGCCAGGAGTGGAGACTGAACTAAGTAATATTGGAACAGTGGGACCTTGGGCCTGCCTGCTGCCTGCCCAGGTGGGGGATGGGGAGTTGTGTAGAAGAATGAATGATCTGATGTGGTGGGAGGAGGAAGGGACCTTGAATAAAGATATACAAGTATAGAAAGTGTGACTTCTTTGTTCATTATAATAATAAAAAAAATTAAAAATTGGGTTGAGAACTAAAAAGGAAATTTTCAGCAGAAGAATTACAAGTGGCTGAAAGGCACTTAAAAATGTTCAATATCTTTAGCTATCAGAAAAATGGAAATCACAACTTTGTGATACCACCTCACACTTGTCAGAATGCTAAGATTAAAAATATAGATGATAGCCTATGCTGGAGAGGCTGCAGAGCATGGAGAGCACTTCTTCTTTTATTGGGTAGAGTGTAAACTTGTCCAGTCAGTCTGGAATGAAGTATAGTGTCTTCTCAGAAAAATGGGAATCATTTTCCCCAAGGATCTAGCAATACCACTGTTGGGAATATACTCTAAAAATGTATGTTTACACCCCAAAAGCATTAGCTCAGTTATGTTTGTAGTAGCATTATTCTTGATAGCAAGAACCTGGAAACAACATAGATTGCCCTTAATTGAGGAATGGATTTTCAAACTGTGGTACATCTACACAATGCAGTACTATTCAGCGGAAAAAAAATAATAGTATGCTAAATTTTTCAGGCAAATATATGGATTTGGAGAATAGCCTCCTGAGTGAGGTCTTACAAATCCAGAAGCATAAGCAGGGAATGTACTCAATCATTATTGGACCTTAAGGAAAAACATTTTTATGTCAGTGAAAAAGGGGAAAATCTTCAGCATAAATGTCTTGGATCTTCAGCTTTCCTTACAATGATACCATTTGAAACCAGTATCCATCTGCATTTGGTCTTTAAAATTCCACTGAATATGCTATTGTGCCATCAACTACTAAGAATTAAATATAATGATTAAATGAGAAAAAGAAGTTAAGTGACAGAAACTTCAAAAGGGCACAGAATTCTGCCCCAAATTCCCAGTCCAGTCAAAAAGATTGAGAAAGGATTATATAAGGAAAGGGGTCAAGATCATTAAGGAAATCTCACAGAGACAGTTGAGCTACTGGGAGCTCATTTGCTCTAGACTGACAGAAACCTGCATGGGATTGAACTAGGCACTCTGAATGTGGAAGACTGTGTTTAGCTTGGGCAGTTTGTAGGGTCTTTGGAAGTGAGATCAGGATTAATCTCTAGTGCATGAACTGGCTTTTTAGAGCCCATTCCCTATAAAGGAATGCCTTGCTCAGCCTTCATATGGTGGAGGTGGGTTTAGTCCTGCCTGAACTTGGTATGCAAACGTTATTGACTCCCTGTGGGAGTCCTTACCCTCTCTGAGAAGTAGATGAAGAGCAGGGTGGAGAGAAGCTGGAGACTAATAGGAGAAATTGTGGGAAGGAAAACTCTCATCGGTATATAAAATTAAAAATGTTTATTGAAGAAAAAAAAAAAGCATTTCTTTAAATATCAAATCTTAATACTTTGACAAAAGAGATATTCTTTCATTTTTGCCTTGGTTTATTGAATAAGAAATAATAATTGACACCAGAGATTATAGTGTCTGTTACAAGTCATTATTGACACATTAAAAAGATGAGATTTCAATTATCTCAATATCTAGAACCTGTTTTCCATTCATGACAGGAACCCACAGAAAATCTGGACATTCAGAAGATGTGAAGATATATTGGAAAAGCATGTAAGAAAGATTGTTTTAAAAATACTAAGAAAGAATCTAATGATGAAAAAAAAGATAAAAAATAATGAAAAGCAGAAGTAGGTTGTCCAGGGTCATGGATTGAGAATATGTAATGTTTATTACAGCATCCCAGAGTTCTGAGCACAAAGCTTAAATTAGTTAGCCTCTTCTACTGGAATGATCCTCTCTAAAAAGTCAGTCTCCAAGAAGTTGAATGGCCCTGGAAGATGTTCCACATTAAATTTGATTTTACCCTGAGGTTGTTTATCAGTAATTAATCTTTCGTTCAGTATGCTAGCTTTGGAAAGGGAAAAGGCCACAAAGCAAATGAAAAGCTAATCTTATCATTGAGTTAAGTATTGAGCACTCAGAGTGACTCATTTCTAATTTGAGTTAATACTGTACTTGTCTAGAGGCTACCCATCCAAAATAGACATACTTTCTCTCTATGAACTGTGTGACAAAAATTACTGAATATTAATTAAAGTATAACAAAGTCACTTACCATGTTACTAACACATTTATAATTTGGTTCTACTGCTGAAGAACAAGCTTACTCTAGCAGATTAATTTTCACTGTTAACCCCTTGTCAATTTGGCATCCAAACTCATTAGCTTAATCAATATGATTTAACCCTTTACCTTTATGGCCATACCAAATACATAATGCCATACCAAAATACAAAATGCCTACAACCAGACAATAGAAATGGTTACAGATAAAAACACTTGAAAATTTCAGCCTCATTTAAGATTCAAGGTGGTCTGTTAGCTGAGAGTTCCTATAAAATCAAAAGACAAATCGTCAACATTCAACAAGTAATGATATAAATATTCTGGTTCTAAAAGTGAGGAACAGGGTACCTAGGAAAGAGAACATAGCAACATCAAAACCTGGTAGTAAAGTGCCAAGCTTTGCAGTGCCTGAGCGGGCATTGTAATTCTCCTACCAGTTCTAGTGCTTTTGGCACTTGGTAGCTCTCTTTAGGGGTAGCTCCTAATGTACCTATAGCTTTTTTAGGTGAGTATTTTGTTTCAGGTTTCCTTAGTTCCCTATATACTCATTGAAACTTATGCTTCATTTGCACAGCTTTGATCAAAGCCCACTCAAAAGCCCTATTTGAGAATCAACTCTGGCTATATGTTGCATGACCTGAACACCTTTCTGAAACTTTTGTGCAAGCCTCTATGAGCCCTCACTCTAGCACTATTATTGCTGATGAACTGTCACAAAGTAGATAATCCAATTTTTGCTGCTAACTTAGAGTTTCTCCTAGACTTCAGAGGCAATAGTCTCTCACAGAGCTTATCTGGTTGAACTATAGAAATAATTGCTTGGACATCTCACCTTCAACACAGTGTTTTAGAGCTTCCATTTGGTTGAGTATTCTCTTATCAAATGAAATTACCTGAAATATCACAGTACTTTAGAACATAAATAGGTAGCATCTTTCCAACACAACACCTTTCTATTATCCAGGTGCAGTGCCTCTGGTTTCTTTAAATGGCAAATTAATTAATTAAACTTTAACAACTATAATTTCATCTATCTTGTCAACAATTTAAACTCAGTCACAATGATCCATTTCTTATCAAACTACATGTTTTTTACACTTTGAATCACAGCAATAAACCTCATTAAGCAGAGACGGAAATAAGTTCCTAAAGCTTAGATGCTCTGTTGAATTAAAATCAGCAGATCTAGAAGAAGAGAGAAATGAATGCAAGTTCTCTACCAATTTTTTCTTCTTTTATTATTATAATCAAGACCCCCATCTCATGGAATTGAAACATTCATATTCAGAGTGGGTCTCTGTTTTTATGTTTTTATTTTTTTGATCATCTCTAAAAACCTGTGGGTTCCCACAGTCTCCATAGTTTTTTAATTCCATCTCTCAATACTGTATTGTAAAGTTCAAATGATGTATGTTAATGGGGATTGATGTAAAAAGATAGGCACAGAATATGGATGTGAATCCACACCTGTTTTCATTCTGTAGCTTAACCTTCTCTATGAGTTATTCTGTTGAAAAAAGATGCTATGAAATAGCTAAGTGAACAAAAGGAGATTAAGTGAATACAAATTGGAAAGGAAGAGTCAAAATATCTCTATTTGCAGATGATATGATTGTATACTTAAGTGACTCACAAAATTCTACCACAGTACTTCTACAGTTGATAAATATCTTCAGCAATGTAGCAAGATTCAAAATTAACTCAAATAAATCAGTAGCCCTCCTATACACTAAAGATAAAAAGGCTGAAAAAGAAATAAAGGAAACATCAACCTTTATAATAGCTGCAAATAGCATTAAATACCTTGGAGTAACTATAACCAAAGAAGTAACATATCTATTTGACAAAAACTTTAAATCTCAGAAGAAAGAAATTGAAGAGGATATGAGAAAATTGAAAGATCTCAAATGTTCCTGGATAGGGAGGATCAACATAGTGTAAATGGCAATCTTATCAAAAGAATTCTACAGATTCAATGTACTTCCCATCACAATCCCAAAACAATATATAAAGAACTTGAAAGAACAATACTCAATTTCATTTGGAAAAAGAGGAAAGCCAGGATTACTAAAACAAATTTATTCAACCAAAGAACATCAGGAGGCATCACCATCCCCAATTTCAAATTATACTATAGAGCCACAAAAATAAAAACAGCTTGGTACTGACATAAAAACAGACTGATGGGTAAAATGAATCGAACTGAAGACCCAGACCTGAACTCACACACCTATGAATACCTGATCTTTGACAAAGAGGCCAAAATTATTCAAAGGAAGAAAGATAGCATCTTCACTAAATTGTATTGACATAACTGGATGGTAATATGTAGAAAATGAAAATAGATCCAAATCTATCACTCAGCACAAAACTCGAAAACAAGTGAATCAAAGATCTCAACCTAAACCCAGCCACAATTAACTTGATAGAAAAGAAATTGGGAAATACCCTCCAACGCATTGGCACAGGCGACCACTTCCTAAATATAACACCAGTGACACAGACACTAAGAACACCAATCAATAAGTGGGACCCCCTGAAACTGAGAGGCTTCTGTAAGACCAAGGACACAGTCAATAGACAAAATGACAGTCAACATAATGGGAAAAGATTTTTATCAACCCTGCAAGTGACAGAGGATTGATTTCTAAAATATATAGAAAAGAAACTAGAGCCAAAAACACTTAATAACTCAATTAAAAAGTGGGGTTCAGAAATAAAAAGGAAATTCTTAGCAGAAGAATTAAAAAATGGCTAAAAGGTACATGAAAAAGTACTCAACATCTTTAACCATCAGAAAAATGCAAATCAAAACATCTTTGAGATACCATATTACACCTGTCAGAATGGCTAAGGTTAAAAACACAGATGACAGGCTATGTTGGAGAGGATGTGGAGTAAGGAGAACTCTCCTCCATTTTTTGGTGGGAGTATAAGCTTGTTCAGCCACTTTGGAAGACAGTAAAATGGTTTCACACAAAACTGGCATTCAATTTCCCCAAGGATTCAGCAATACCACTCTTACGCATATACCCCAAAGATGCACATTCACATCCCAAAAGCATTAGCTCAACTATGTACATAGCAGCATTATTCATAATAGCAAGAACCGGGAAACAACCTAGATGCCTATCATCTGAAGAATGGATTAATAAGCTGCGATACATCTACACAATGGAGTACTACTCAGCAGCAAGGAAAATTATATTCTAATATTCGCAGGGAAATTGATGGATATGGAGAATATTCTCCTGAGCAATGTATCACAGTCCCAGAAAGAGAAGCAGGGGATGTACTCACTCACTAATGGATTTAAAAAAAAAAATAAAAAGAGAGAGATGTCAGTGTACACAAAAAGTCAAGGCTAGAACTTAGCTAAATAACATAGTGCCTTACTTCTACATTGATGGCCTCCGGCATGAGTGTGTATGAGGAAAGACATGTTTTTTTGTTTTTTTTTTTTAAAAAAATTATTATTGTGAAGCAAGAAGTCACAATTTCTATCCTTGTATATCATTATTTAAGGTCCCTTCCCACTCCCACAACATCAGGTCATTCTCTCTTATCCAAAAATCCCCATCCCCACCCTGGGCAGGTGGCAGGTGGTCCCAAGGTCCCACTGTCCCAATATTGCCTAATTTAGCCTCCACTCCTGGTAGATCCAGTTTTATCGCCCCTACCTCCAGACTGAGTCAGGTGTTCCTCTAGGGGGAGTGGGATCCAAGGAGTCAGTCCAAGGTGTTTCTGGTATGAAAGCAGCGCTAGATGTCTATATGAAAAATCTAGAGAAATCTCACAAAAGAGACTTAACAACACAGCCAAAAACTTTGTACCAATTAAAAGCAAACTCAATTAGAAATTCAGACAGCAGGTTATAATCAAACTTAGGGCAAAAATCAATACAATTGAAACAAAGACAACAACATTAAAGAATCATTGAATCAAAAAGTTGGTTCTTTGAGAAAGTCAACAAGATAGACAAACCCTTATCCAAACTAAACAAAAAGCAGAGAAAGAGTACTCAAATGAAAAGAATCAGAAATGAAAAGGGAGATACAAAAACAGACATTCAGGGAATCCAGAGAGTCATTAGGTCATACTTCAAAAATCTATACTCCACTAAATGGAGAGTTTCTGGACAGGCACAACTTACTAAAATTAAATCAAGATCAGATAAATGACCTAAACAGACTTAACACTCCAAGGAAATTGAAGCTGTTATTGAAAGTCTCCCAAGTAAAGCAAGCCCAGGACCAGATAGATTTAGTGAAGAATTCTACCAGACATTCAAAGAAGAGCTAATACCAATACTCCTCAAAATGTTCCATACAGTAGAAACTGAAAGAACACTGCCAAACCTTTTTTATGAGGCTACAATCATCCTGATACCTAAGCCAAGATGCAATAAAGACAGAGAATTACAGACTGATCTCCTTCATGAACACTGTTGCAAAAATACTCAATAAAATACTAGTAAACCAAATTCAACAACATATCAAAATTCATCTACCATGATCAAGGAGGCTTCATTCCAGAGATAGAGGGATGGTTCAACCTATAAATAACTGTGAATATCATCCATCATATAAACAACTAAAAGAAAAAAAATCCATAATCATCTCCTTTAACAAAATTCAACATTACTTCATGTTAAAAGTCCTGGAGAGATTAGGAATACAGAAAAAATACCTAACATAATAGAGATGATATACAGAAAGCCAGCAGCCAACATCAAACTAAATGGAGGGAAACTCAAAGCAATCCCACTAAAATCAGAAACTAGACAAAGGCTGTCCTCATTCCTCTTATCTATCTACTATAGTTCTTGAAGTTTTGGCTAAAGCAATAACAACAAAAGTAGATTAAGGAAATATAAATTGGAAAGGAAGAAGTCAAACTATATTTGCAGATGATATGATTGTATACATAAATGACCCCCAAAATTTTAATGGGGAACTTCTACAGCTGAAAAACACCTTCAACAATATCGCAGGGTAGTAGATTAACTAATAAAAATCAAAGAAGTAGCAGACACCTTTGACAAAACTTTAAGTCACTGAAGAAAAAAATTGAAGAGGATATTAGAAAATGAAAAGTTCTCCCATGCTATTCCATAGGTGGGATCAACATAGTAAAAAATGGCAATCTTACCACAAGCAATCTACAGATTCAGTGCACTGCCCATCAAAATCCCAATACAAATTTTTACTGTTCTTGAAAGAACAATATTCAACTTCATATAGAATAACAGGAAACCTAGGATTGCCAAAGCAAGAACTTCAGGAGACATCACCATGCCTGACTTCAAGCTATAATATAGAGGTACGGTAATAACAACAGCCTGATACTGGCATACAAACAAGCTTTCAGATCAATGAAATCAAATTGAAGTCCTTGTCATTAATTGACACATTTATGAAAACCTGACTTTGACAAAGAGGCCAAAAATTTACAATAAAAAAGATAGTTTCTATAGCAAATGGTGCTGACATAACTGGATAGTAGTATGCAGAGGCACACAAATAGATCCAAGCCTATCACCCTACACAAAACTCAAATTCAACTGGATCAAAAACCTCAACATAAACCCAGCTACACTGAATTTGATAAAAAGAAAAGTGGGAAATATCCTTCAATGTATTGGCACATGGGACTACTTCCTAAATATAACACCAGTATCACAGACACTAAGAAAAACAATTAATAAAAGGGACCTCTCAAAACTGAGAGAATCTTCTGTAAGGCAAAGGACATAGTCAAAAAAACAAAACAGCCTACAGAATAGGAAAAAAGTTCTTTACCAGCCCTACATCTGACAAAGGACTGATCTCTAAAATATAAAAAGAACTTAGAAAACCAGAGGCCAAAAACCCCAAAAATCTAATTAAAAAATGAGGTTCAAAATAAAAAGGAAACTCTCAACAGAAGAATTATAATTGGCTGAATTGTATTTCTTTTTTTTTCTTTTTTTATTTATGTTGTATTTATCAAGAAAAACAGTAAAATGAATTTAAAATGCTGATAAGTTAACAATAACTATAAAGAAAGTAAAAATCATAAGCATGACTTATCAAGGGTGATAATACAAATAAGTTTGCTACACATAAAATTACTTTGTGTTCAGTTTTCCCTCTGAATTTTTTTTCCATCCCTGTATATCCTTATTCAAGGTCCCTTCCCCCTCCTAACACATCTGGTCATTTTTCTTCTCTGCAACTCCCCATCCCCTCCCTGGGCAGGCAGCAGACAGTCCCATGGTCCCACTGACCCAATAATGCTTAGTTCAGTCTCCACTCCTGGCAAATCCAGTCTTGTTCCCCTTCCCTCAAGAGTGAGTCAGGTGTTCCTCTAGGTGGAGTGGAATCCGAAGGGTCAGACCAGGGTGTTTCTGATCCCAAGCTGTTCAGTGGTTGTGGTTTGCAGCTTGGGCATGCTTGGCTTTTTTCTTGTTTGTTTTTTTAGTGACCACTAAGGAGTGAGTACATTCCCTGCTTATCTTTCTGAGTTTGTGATACCTCGCTCAGGAGGATAGTCTCCAAATCCATCCATTTGCCTGAAAATTTTAGGATATCATTTTTTCTTACTGCTGAGTAGTATCCCATGTTCAGTTGTTGGCTGTCCTTGCCCACCCTGGTAGAGGCAGACACTTCCCCTGGATTCCTCCTTCCCAATAAATCTTTCTCAAAAGAGTCTTGGGTGAAGATATTCATTCACTGGCACAGAGAACTTGCTGAGACTTTTTTAAGGAACTAAGCAGAAAAACTTTGCAGAAATGCCCCCTTAGGGGACTGAGCAAGTAATAATAGAACAGAAAAAGAACCTTGCTGAGATGTCCCCTTAGAGGAAAAAGCAAGGCAGAGCAGAAAACATTTTTCACCTGAGCTTGGGAAGATTGCTACATTTCTACAGTGTTTCCTCCTTTAGCAAAGTGAAGCAAAGAAGTAACATCTTATACCAGAGAGAAGAAGCAGAGCTCCAAAGGAAGCCTCCCAGCAAAGGGGGATGGAGCAAATTTCAGCTGTAACAGCTCTCCAGAAGAGGAACAGGGCTACTATACCCTTCCAGGAGACTATCCTTCACCACACCTTAGCTTCAGGGATGGCCTGGCTTCCTGAACAGTCAGAATATTTCTCTCCAGAGCTAAGCTGTCCCATTGCAGCTCCAGCTATCCTAACAGCTCCAGGTATGTATAGCCTGACTTTCCAAACAGTCAGGATACCTCTCCCTCCCTCCCAAGAGTTGTAACACTCACTTATACCACCATGCCTGGTAATTTGAGTTCTGTCCCTGGGTCCCATATGGTAGGAGAGAACCAACTCCCATAAATTATCCTTTATCTTTACATGTGTGCCACAGAATATGCATGCCCCTTACATGCACATAAATAAATATAATGAAAATGTCTTAAAGAAAAACAAACAAACAAAACAAACAAACAAACAAAAAAATTATAATTGACTGAAAGGCACTTAAATTTTTTCTTAAGACATCAGAGAAATGAAAATCAAAACAACTTTGAGATACCACCTTATACCTAAGGTATGGCCAAGATCAAAACACAAATGACAGATTATGCTGGAGAGAATGTGGAGCAAGTGAAACATTCCTCCATTGTTGGTGGGAGTGTAAACTTGTACAATCACTTTTGAAATCAGTATGGTGGTTCCTCAGAAAAAAAGAAATCAATCTTCCCAATGATCCAGCAATACCACTATAGGGCATATACCTAAAGGATACACATTCTTATTCCTAAGGCATTAGCAAAACTATGTTCATAGCAGCATTATTCATAATAAAAAGAACCTGGAAACAATCTAGATGCCTTTCAACTGAAAAACAAATGAACAAATTGTGGTACATGCATAAAATTAAGTACTACTCAGTTATAAAAGTAAAAAAGACATCCTAAGCTTTGAGGGAAAGTGGATGGATTTGGAGGGTTTCCTCCTGAATGAGGTCAGACAGGCACTGGAGGATGGGCTTGGGATGAACTCATTTATAATTGGATTTTAAACAAAAAGTAAAGAATATCCAGGCTGTAATCAACAACCTCTGAATAGCTTGGGATCAGAAGGAATTTAAGAGAAACATCCAGTGATCCCCCTGGGATGAGAAAATAGAGAAGATCTCCTGAGCAAATTGGGATCATATTTAGTAGTGCCAAGAAAAGGTGAGAACAAATCATGAGAGAAGGAGATGGTTAAGTGAGAGGAGCAACAAAGAGAGAGAAAAGGAGATGGATATCTTGATAGAGGAAACTACTTTAGAGTTGGGAAGAAGCCGGGTGCTAGGGAAACCTCCAAGTATCCACAGAATGTCCCTGGCTAGGATCCTAAACAATAGTGGAGGGAGTTCCTAAACAGGACTTGTCTTATAATTAAATGAATGACTACCCTAAGTGTCACTACAGAACCTTCATCCAACAATGAATAGAAGCTGAAGCAGGGATCCATAGCTAAGCACCAGGTCAAGCTCCCGGTCCAGCTAAAGAGAGAAAGAGAGGAGTGTATATGAGCAAAGGAATCCAGATTAAGGAGGAGTCCCACAGAGATGGCTGGCTGGACCTTTCTGGAGCTCACTGAATCAAAAGCAGTCAGTTGGGATCCTTCAGGAAAAAGAATTATACCCTCTAATTCTTTTTATGTTGAATGACATGGGCAGTGTGTGGAACTTTGTGGAGTAGGATCAGACTAGGTTCCTGTGCATTAATTAGGATCGTGGAGACCATCACCTGCAGAGGCACAGTTGACCCAGCCCTAATATTGTTATGAGGTAATTAGACTTACCTCAAATGTATATACCCAGAGTAGACAGACCTAACTTGGGACTCCTTTACCTCCTTGGGGAATGGATGGGGGGAAGGTGTGGGGGTTGAGAGGCGGAGAGAGGACTGGGAGTTATTGGGAGAAGAAAATGGAGAGCAAGCATGGGTATATACAGAAAAATCATTTTTTTGAAAAAATATTTATTATTAAATTAAAAAAGAAAAAATGATTTTCTTTTCTTTGCCTTTCTTCTCATAGCTCTTATAAGACTCAAGGATAATCTTTGACTGTTAAAATCCATTCTTTTCTTTAAGACTATGTCTACTTACTTCCTATAAGTGCCTACATCATATATGAATTTTCCTGGAGATATACATATACATGTATGTATGTATATATATATATACACATATGGATCATAATGCATAGTGACCATATCTATATTGATCTATCTCTCTCTCTACATTTATATATATATAAACTTTGCCCAAGTTCAGCATTATTAGGTGAAGGTTAAAAATAATATTTAATTATTTTTAAGTATTATTATTTAAAAGAAACGTAAGAATGAGATATAAATATGCCAGGTTAAGATAGAATTATAGAGCTCACGACAGTGTTACTGTGGTTTAGGAAGAAGGGCCTACTCTGGATTTGCTTGGGAGAGAATCTATTTGTGAATTCACTGTTCCATTGTCTAACTTTTTGGCAATAGCAAACTTAGTCATTAATGCCTGAAAATTGGTCTGAGAGCTTCCTTCCTCAAATGGCATATAGAGCGAAAGTCTCAGTACTCTTGTCAAAGGACAGGCATAAAATATGAGCTTCTGAGCTAGGCTCTTTTACAGAAATTGCCCTGAACCCTCTTGCTCTATCTACTGAGAATTGTTGCTGTGATTCCTGCATCTGCCTGAGATGCTATTTGTCTGAGATTGTTTAATTGTTCCACATGCTGGAGTGTTTATTTACTCAGTCATCAGACACCTGCACCTTGTTAAAGCTGGCCTTTTCATCTGTTACAATAGAAAAGGAAGACACCACAGTGAGAGTGTAAGACAAGTCTGTCCAGTGAAAATGTTTAGCTATCACAGTAGACAAAACGTTGTTTGAATTTCACAGTCCACTGCAAACATTCGCTCATTATCAAGCTAATTAAGAAAGAGGAAAGCAGGGTGATCTGGGATAGTGAGCAGTGTTTACTCTGTCAGCATGCAGAAGCAGTCCATGGGACTTGAACAGTCGATGTTATTAGTTCTGCCTTACTGCACCCATGCCTTATCTGGTAGTCTTGTGCTTCTTCCTTCTTTTTCCATGTCAAGGAAAATAAAACCAGATTTGTGATTACTGTTGGTGGAGTAATCTTATATTTCAGGCTAGTTTTGTGTGTTGAAAATTGAAAAGAATGTACAGAAAAAATGTTCTAATTCTTGCCCTCAATCCTTATACATTTCACTATTTCTCTGTGTATATTTGGCAAGAGTGGAATGTGACCTCTGCTAGCTTTTATCCTGAAAACACATTTTTAAAGAAATAATTTAGAGGGTCACTGCAAAGGCAAACTCATACACAATATAAAGAAAAATGAGAATATAAGAGATGTTCAAAAAAAGTTTTCCATAAAAAGGAATATTGAAGTTAGATTCTTAACCATAGTTTTAATACCTAGCTCCTGAATTTATACATTCTCATAATCTGTAATTCTAACCAAATGAGGAGGCAGAGAAATAATTCAGGGGATAAAATGCAACTGTTTGATTCCTGCTTTAAACAGAACCATAATTTGTACCTCACACAAAATGACATATTCATTTTTTCACAACTCTGCAAGAAAAATGTACTTTATAAGAGAATACTTTCTAAATCATGGTTGAAGAGTAAATGAAAGAATCAGATTCTATTTCAGGAAACCAGATTCCCATGCATTTACTTTAACCTCTATCCAGGGTAACAAGCACATCCTTCACAGAAAGAAAGAATTGGGAATGTATTTTGGCCTTGAGATATCAATACAGTGATTTGAATAAGGAGATTCTTAACATAATTATTATTTTAAAAATAATGTAGAACAAAACACCAGACACTAAAGAAAAACTCATTGGGAGGACAATTTCCACCACACCAAACCTAGTGAACCCTTCTCAGCAGAGGGATTGTGTCTGAGCCCAGTATCTCCTAGCTGTTATGGGTAAGGACAAAAACAAACACACACACAATAAAGGCGAGCCACAAACAGCAGGGCTTTATGGTTGACAGGAAATCAAGAAGCAACAGACACACATAACACACACAAGAAAGGCTAGAATCCGTTAGGCCATAAGCTCTGATGAAGGGGAAACAGCTGCCTGGAAACTCTATATTATATAGAGATGAATTAGGAAATGGGTATATTAAATAAGGCTTACAAAGGAGGTAGTTTGTCTCACCTCACCTCTGTAGTCTTTTGGGGGAAAAATCTCAGCATGCAGTCATCTAGTAGGAGGAAGCCACAGACATTTTGTGTACACACTGTCAACATGCATGTTTGCACTAATGTGAGGCCTTACTGGTCTTCTAATATTGACCTGAGGAAGTCTGGGCCATTTCCATGGGTCTGAGACTCTGATGCCACGTTCATGCCAACAATAGGCCTTTCTTTACTCAGGACCTTATCCACTGTCCTAATGGTTATCAGCAGCATTCATAAGGAAACAGGGACATGTGGTGAATCAGAATATCAGGCTGGGATTGCACATCTTGAAAACTTTTAAAGTCACTATTCAAGAAGCCTGGGAGGACTTCTAGCCCTGTTCAATCTTTTGACATTTTGACACTATGTTATCATTTAGACTTGTAAATCATGCAATTGAGTTATAAAAAATTAAAATATAAAACTATCATGTTTTAAATAAGCTTATAATTTTGTGTAAAACCATATTTGTAGTATTACAAATGTGACTCAGAGCCAAATATTGGGGGAAGGCTGAAATATCAGAGAGAAGAAGTACCACAGTCTCACCCAGTTCTCTTGCAACTTTCTCAGCCTCACTCTTCGTTGCTTCTGTTTTCACTTCTGCAGGTAGCTTCTCCCAGTCTCTTTTCTCTTCTCTAGGTTTCTACAAGCCCTTATATACCAATCCAGGTTAGAATTAAAGTCATGTAGCTTTGAACTCACAGAAACAGAAGAAGATCTGTCTTTGGAGTTGTGGGATCAAGGGTGGAGGTCACCACTCCTGGCTCTCCCTGTGCTGGGATTAAAGGTGTGTGTGACTGACTTAGCTGTTTATCTTTGTATTCAAGTTTTAAGAATTTCCTGAGCTATCTGCCTAGGATTTGACTGGGTACTCTCTCTCCAATAATCAGATTGTATTAAATATGTAATATATATCCACATACCCCTTTTTGTGTCAAAAATAAAAAAGAAAGTCATTACTAACATAGGAAAGACCATATCCAATAAGAACAATAGTTATATACAATAATATACAAAAATTACATGATTCCAGTTCATTAACAATTGAGAAATATGAAGAAAGTATTGCATTATTTGTCCTATTTTGGTGAGTTCAAAGGATTGTACATAATCCATTTTGCATCTAACTTGTATTACTAACTAAAAGCTATATTTTGATGTCTCATAAACTTTTCTAAAACTGTCACTAGATAACTATGACTATTAACTATCTCATCTTCAAATTCCTCAGAGACCCAAGAAGGAAATAATATTAAGCAACCAGTAACATCCCAAAATATAAGATATGAAACAGCTGGCTGCCTGGACAGTCACTCAAAGTTCTTTGTTATTGAAGCATCCATCTTCAGCGTACATCCCTAGCACATCTGACAGACTTCTCTAGGAAGCAGGATATTCCCAAATTTCTTTCTACCTTGTTTTGACAAGGTTTGGCATTTCTTTTGTGTATTACTCCTGTTTGTCCATTTTGAATATCCTTTTTGTCAGAAGTCAAGGTACGAGAATTTTCTTGCCCAGTGGCTAACTTTTGTCACAAAGAAGGTCACCTCATATGGAGGAGTTTCCTTGATGTCCATAATCTTCTCTGAAGTGGATTGATGCTGCCAGGAGCAGATGTCCCACTGTCAAAAAATTATAACCTATGTTTTTGACATTTCTTAATTACCACATTCTATGGATCTCTGAAGTGCTTAAAGAAGACCTGTAAAGCTGTCATTAAAAACCTCCCAAGTAAAAAAAGCCCAATTCTACATGGATTCAGTCATTTATCTTTTATAATAAAAGCCCTGGAGAGATCAGGAATACAGGGAAAATATCTAAATATAATAAAGGCGATTTACAAGGAGCCGACAGCCAACATCGAACTTAATGGAGAAAAACTCAAAGCAATCTCACTAAAATAAAGAACTAGACAAAGATGTCCTCTCTCCCCTTATCTATTCAATATAGTTTTCAAAGTTTTAGCTAAGGCAATAAGAGAATGAAAGGACATTAAGGGGATACAAATTGGAAAAAAAGGAAGTGATACTATCTCTATTTGCAGATGATATGATTGTATACGTAAGTGACCCACAAAATTCTACCAGGGAACTTCTACAACTGATAAACACCTTCAGCAATGTAGTAGGATACAAGATTAACTCAAAGAAATCAGTAGCCCTTCTATACACTAAAGATAAAAGGGCTGAAAAGGAAATAAGGGAAACATTACCATTTATAGTAAGTGCAAATAGCATTAAATACCTTGGAGTAACTATAACCAAAGAAGTAACAGATCTATTTCAGAAAAATCTTAAATCAAGGAAGAAAGAAACTGAAGAGCATTTCAGAAAATGGGAAGCTCTCCCATGGTCCTGGATAGGTAAGATCAACAGGGAAAAATGGCAATTCTACCAAAAACAAGCTAGAGATTCAATGCACTGCCCATCAAAATCTCTACACAATATTTTACAAACCATGAAAGAACAATACTCAACTTCATTTGGGATAACAGGAAAGCTAGGATTGCCAAAAGAATTAGCTAAAAAAAAAAAAAAAAAAAAAAAAAAAAAAAAAAAAAAAAAAAAAAAAAAAAAAAAAAAAAAAAAAAAAAAAAAAAAAAAAAACCTCAGGAGAGGCATCCCTATCCCCGACTTTAAGTTATACTATTGAGCTACAGTAATAAAAACAGCCTAGTACTGGCATAAAAATTGACTTGTGGATCAATGGGATTGTATTGAGAATCTGGGCATTAACCCAAAAACCTATGAACACTCAATCTTTGAAAAAGAGGGCCAAAATATTCAGTGGAAAAAAAGATAGTATCCTTAACAAATGGTGTTGGTATAGCTGGTTGGTAGTATGTAGAAAAATGAAAATAGATCCAGTCCTGTCACCCTGCACAAAACTCAAATAAAGTGAATGAAAGATCTCAATCTAAAACCAGTCACTCTGAATGTTAGAAAAGAAAGTGGGAAATACCCTCTAATGAATTGGCACAAGCTACCACTTCCTAAATATAACACTAGTGGCACAGACACTAAGAACAACAAACAATAAGCGGGACCTCCAGAAACTAAGTTTCTGTAAAGCCCAGGATACTGTCAACAGGACAAAATGACAGCCTACAGAATGGGAAAAGATTTTCCCAACCCTACAAGTGACAGTAGACTGATCTCTAAAATATATAAAGAACTCAAGAACTAGAGCCCAAAACCTTGAATAACCAAATCAAAAACTGGGATTCAGAACTAAAAAGAGAATTCTGAGCAGACGAATTACAAATGGCTGAAAGGCATCTGAAAAAGTGCTCATCATCTTTAACCATTAGAGAAATGCAAATCAAAACAACTTTGAGATACCCACCTTACACCTGTCTGACTGGCTAAGACAAAAGACACAGATGACAGCCTATGCTGGAGAGGTTGTGAGCAAGGGGAACACTTCTCCATTGTTGGTGGGAGTGTAAACTTGTTCAGCCACTCTGCAATGCAGTATGGAGGTTTCTCTGAAAACTGGGAATCCATCTCCCCAAGGATCCAGCAATACCACTATTGGGCATATACCCTAAAGATGCACATTCACACTTCAAAGGCATTAGGTTCTAATCCTGGTCTGGATCTTTCCTCATTCTTTCCTGAGACACTGACATTGCTTCATTATATATTCCTGAATGTAACTCCCCAGTTTATATCTTAATAAATCCTAATTTTCCATTAAAGAGACTCACATGGATTGTTAATAAAACAATAACATAGTTTTAGCTTTAGGAGATATGAAACTGTATTCTTCTTCCAACAGGTATCTGTTAAGTGCATATTCCCACACATGTAAACATAGCTGTAAGATGCTTTCTTTGGTCTTCATATTGAAAATATTTACCCTTATTATTCTGTTTATGATTCAACTAGGTTTATATTGTGTTCCCTCCTGTCTTGTTTTCTACATGTTCTGAAATGGAATGACCACTGAACTAAGACTTTTTCAGAATAAATAAATAGGTTGCCCTCATTTACTTTTCTAAGAATGTGGACTTTGCTTTAATTTTGGCCTCACTGTAATCAATTCAGACAGGTGAAAAAAGCTTGTTCAAAAAAGATTGTCTTATAGATATATATTATCAAGAACCTTTATTTTTTCCAATAATAAGCAAGAGACTATACCTTGGGATGGAGTACCAGGATAAAAAATTTTGCAAATAAGCTAATAATGAAAAGTAGCCATGGGTGGTTTGAGGCCATAGAACAAGATTTGGTCACTGGAATGTCACATTTATAAAGCCCTGTCACCATCTGTGTGGAAATATACAATAAAATCTACATAGCAGTACACATTGTTAGTGTGGTCCAGTTTGCCCCCTGGGTGTGACCATGTGTTTCTGGTGTCCCCATGTTGCAGCCATGCCCCTTCCAGCAGAACTCACAAGCCCCTGGTGAGGAGTGTGCCCCCAGGCTCAGCTGTGCCTCCAGCACGCCCCTGGGCATTTCCACATGCTCACCTGTTTCTTTAAAAGAAAATAACACATGGCAGTGATTTGATTTCTTTTTCTCTTCTCTCTTCTTCCTTTCTTTCTTCTTTCTTTCTTTCTCTCCTTCTTTCTTCCTTTCCCCTTCCACCACCCTTCTCTGGATATCTAAATTGTTCCTAAATAAAGTTCTAAATGGCACCTGGCAGTGAATGTTTTGTCTTTACCATGCACAAAATAGTAACATGCATAAAATAAAACTTGATGTGGAAATCTAAGAACTATGTTTTTGTTTAATTTACTTTTATTTCAGGATCAGAATTTTCCTATGATGTTCATCATTTCCCTTAACAGATATAAATCTACTGTTCTGCATAGATTAAATCTCCTATCAAACTCATTTTGGTCAGTGTCAAAGGAAAAGGAAAAAGTAATATCATTAGAATAAAAATGAATTAATTTTCTGATTATTCAAATGGGGAATGGCAGTTGCCAATTAAATATGGATTCTTTTCTATATCTAATATTTGTATTATGTTTTATGTCTTAGTGAAATTGGAAAACTGGATCTTGCACAAGATTGTTAACTGTTTTACATTTGATCTGCAGCACCAACCATCAAATTATGTACTTTTATATCATACTATGATGATTTTCAAAGCATGCAATCTTTTATTAGGAACCTTAGTTATCAATCTTTTTAATGTAAATAAAAATATTTTATTATTCTCAAATATATATTAGCTTACTCACAGTCACATAAAGAATATCTGTTCATACAGTTAAGCATTTTCAATTCCCTTATCATATCTTTTTTGTTTTGTTTTTGTTTTTTTATTATGAAAAAGAAAGTCATTTTTTTTCCATGATCTCCTTGTTCAGGCTCCCTTCCCCCTCACACACATCCCAGTCACTCATTCTTCTCTCCATAAGGATATCTCCTCCCCAGCAAGGGCAGGAGATCCCAAGGTCCTAAGGTGGATTATTACAACATCCACTCCAGGCAGATCTGCTATCCTCACCCCAACACCAAGACTGAGTCGGGTGTTTCTCTGGAGGGAATGGGCTCCAAGGTGCCAATCCAAAGAGTTTCAGATCCCAAGATGTTCAGTGGTTGTGATTTGCAGCTTGGACATGCTTAGATTTTTTTGTTTGAAGTCCACCAATGAGTGAGCACATCCCCTATATATATTTCTGAGTTTGTGAGACTTCGCTCAGGGGGATATTCTGCAAATCCATCCATTTGCCTGCAAGTCTGAGGATAACATTTTTCTGACTGCTGAGTAGTACTCCATTGTGTAAATGTACCATAGTTTGTGAATCCATTCTTCAGCTAAGGGGCATCTAGGTTGTTTATAGTTTCTTGATGTTACGAATAATGTTGCTATGAACATAAGTGAACTAATGTCTTTGGAGTGTGAATGTGCATCTTTACATATATGCCTAAAAGTGGTATTGCTGGATCTATGGGAAATTGATTCCTAGTTTTCAGAGAAATTGCCATGCTGCATTCCAGAGTGGCTGAACAAGCTTACACTCCCACCAACAATAGGGGAGTATTCCCCTTGCTCTGCAACCTCTCCAGCATAGGCTGCCATCTGTACTTTTTGTTTTAGCCAATCTGACAGGTGTAAGCTGGTATCTCAAATTTGTTTTGATTTGCATTTCTCTGATGGCTAAAGATGCCAATCATTTTTTCAAGTACCTTTTACCCATTCATAATTCTTCTGCTGAGAAGTCCCTTTTTAGTTGTGAGCCCAATTTTTTGATTGGGTTATTCAAGATTTTGGGGTCTACTTTCTGGAGTTCTCTATATATTTTAAATATCAGTCCACTGTCACTTTTAGGGTTGGTGGAAATCTTTTCACATTCTTTAGGCTGCAGTTTTGTCTCATTACTGTGTCCTTGGCTTACAGAAACTTCTCAGGTTCAGGAGGACCCACTTATTGATTGTTGTTATTAGTGTCTGTGCTACTGGTATCATATTTAGGAAGTGGTCCCCTGTGCCAATGCATTAGAGGATATTTCCCACTTTCTGTCAGGTTCAGTGTGGTTGGATTTATGTTGAGGTCTTTGATCCACTTAGATTTAAGTTTTGTGCAGGGTGACTACTTTCATCTATTTGCATTTTTCTACAAACTACCAACCAGCTATGCCAACACCATTTGTTAAAGATACTATATTATTTCCATTGAATATTTTGGCCCTCTTTGTCAATGATCAGGTGTTCATAGGTTTTTGGGTTAATGCCCAGATCCTCAATACAATTGCATTGATCCACAAGTCCGTTTTTATGCCAGTACCTGTTGTGGAAGGTTTCCTAGGCCCATTTGGGAATGAGGTTAGGACCTGGCCTGCGGTGGCTTTTATCCCCCAAAGAAATGGAACAGACACTTATATTAACTTCATACTGTTTGGCCCATGTCTCAAGCACATTACTAGCTAGCTCTTTCATCTTAAATCAACCCATTTCCATTAATCTGTCTTCCACGTGGCTAGGCCTGTGGCTCACCTGGATTCCTTACATGTTCCTCCTTCAGGGGTCGGCTAACTCTACCCTCCTTCGCTTGTCTCTTCCCCTGATACTCCACCCACTTCTACGGTGCTTTACATAGGCCAAATCAGTTACTTTATTTACAACATACAGAGAATATTCCACCACAAGTACCAGGCTGCTTTTATTACTGTAGCTCTATAGTATAACTTAAGGTTGGGGATGGTGATGCCCCCCCCCGAGTTTCTTTTGTTGAACAAAATTTTTGGCAATCCTGGCTTTCCTGTTATTCCAAATGAAGCTGAGTTTTGTTCTTTCAAGGTCTGTAAAATATTGTGTAGGAATTTTAATGGGCAGTGCATTGAATCTGTAGATTGCTTCTGGTAGAATTGACATTTTTACTATGCTGACGCTATTATCCAGGAACATGGGAGATCTCTCCATTTTCTGATATTCTCTTCAATTTCTCTCTTCAGTGATTTAAAGTTTTTGTCAAATAGATCTGTTACTTCTTTGGTTATAGTTACTCCAAGGTATTTAATGCTATTTGTAGCTATTATTAAGGACAATGTTTCTCTTATTTCTTTTTCAGTCCCTAGTGTATAGAAGGGCTACTGATTTCTTTGAGTTAATCTTGTATCCTGCTACATTGCTGAAGGTGTTTATCAGCTGGATAAGTTCCCTGGTAGAATATTGTGTGTCACATATGTATGCATTTATATCACCTGCAAATAGAGATAGTTTCACTTCTTCTTTCCACTTTGAATGCCTTTAATCTCCTTTTGTTCTCTTATTGCTTTAGCTAAAACTTCAAGAACTATATTGAGTAGATAAGGAAAGAAAGGACTTCCTTGTCTAGTTTTTGACTTTAGTGGGATTTCTTTGAGTTTTTCTTTGGCTGTCGTCTTCTTGTAATTCACCTTTATTATATTTAGATATTTTCCCTGTATTCCCGATCTCTCTAGGGCTTTTATCATAAAGGAGTGTTGGATTTTGTCAAAGGCATTTTCAGCATCTAAGGGTATGATCTTGTGGTTATTTTCCTTTAGTGTGGTTATATGATGGATGACATTTATGGTTTTTCGCATGTTGAAATATCTTTGCATTTCTCAGATGAAGCCTACTTAATCATGGTGGAAGATATTTTTTGTTGTTGTATACGGTTTGTCATAATTTTGTTGAGGAGTTCAGCATCAATATTCATGCAGGAATTAGTCTGTAGTTTTCCTTCTTTGTTGCGTCTTGAATGGCTTGGTTATTAGGGTAAATTTGGCCTCCTAACAAAGAGTTTCACAATATTCCTTCAATTTGTACTATGTGAAACATTTTGAGGAGTGTTGGTAATAGCTCATATTTGAATGTATGGTAGAACTCTGCACTGAAACCATCTGGACCTGGGCTGGTTTTTTTTTTTTTTGGTTTTTTTTTTTTTTTTTTAATTAGGAGGCTTTTAATGACAGGTCAAATTTCCAATAAGGTTATTGGTCTGTTTAGGTATTTAACCTGATCTTGACTTAATTTTGGGAAATCACACCTTTCCAGAAAGCTGTCCATTTTTTTCTAGGTTTTCCATTTTTGTGGAGTATAGATTTTAGAAGTGTGACCTGATAATTTTTTGGATTTCCTAGGAGTCTGTTGTTAGGTCCCCTTTTTCATTTCTGCTTTTGTTAATTTGTATATTCTCTTTCTGTTTTTTGGTTATTTTGGATAAGGACTTATCTATCTTGTTTACATTCTCAAAGAAGCAAGACTTTGAATCATTATTTCTTTTTATTATTCTTTCTGTTTGAGTTGTGTTGTTTTCAGCTCTAAGTTTGATTATTTCCTGCTGTCTACTCCTTCTAGGTGAGTTTCCTTCTAATATTTCTAATGCTTTCAGCTGAGTTGATAGTTCTCTAATGTGAAAATTCTCTAGGCTTTTCATATAGGCATCTAGCACTATGAATTTTCCTCTCAAGATTGCCTTCATTGTGTCTCATAAACTTGGGTACATTGTGGGTTCATTTTCAATAAATTCTAGGAAGTCTTTGATTTCTTTCTTAATTTCTTACTTGACCCAGAGGTGGTTCAATTAAATGATGTTTAGTTTCCATGAATTGGTAGGCTTTCTGTGATTTTTGATGTTTTCCAACTCTAACTTTAGGCCCTGGTGATCTGATATGATAAAGGGACTATTTCCACTTTTTTATGTATTGATATTTGCTTTATGACCCCTTATGTGGTCAATTTTAGAGAAAGTTTCATGAGGAGCCGAGAAATATGTATATTCCCTTCCATTTGGAATAAAGCTTCTGTAAATATCTATTAAATCCATTTGCATCATAACCTCTGTTAGACTTCTAATTTCTCTGTTGAGTCTCTGTCTAATTGACCTTTCCAAGGGTGAAAGTGGGTACTGAAGCCTCCCACTATTAGAGTGTGAGAGTTGATGTGGGATTTGAGCTTTAGTTTTGTTTCTTTTACATAGATTAGTGCTGTTCTATTAGGGGCATAAATATTCAGGACTGAAATCTCATGTTGATCAATTTTTCCTGAGATGAATAATTAATGGGCATCCTTGTCTCTTTCAATTGATTTTAATTTGATGTCTACTTTGTTGGACATTTGTATGGCAACCCCAGCTTGTTTCTTAAGGCCATTTGCTTGAAAAAAAATTTTCTCAAGTTGTTACTCTGAGCCTGTTTCTTTCTCTAAGGTTGAGGTGTGTTTCCTGTATGCAGCAGAAGGATGGTTTCTGTTTTTGTATCCATTGCGTTAGTTTGTGTCCTTTTATAGGTGAATTGAGACCATTGATACTAAGGGATATTAGTGACCACTGATGGATATATCCTGTTATTTTTGTTGGTGAGTTATATGTATTTCTTTTCTGGGGTTTTCTCTTCTTTCAGGTTCTGTCAGATTGTTTGTGGTTTCATGGGTGAATCTGGGATCCTTAGGTTGGAGTTTTCCCTCTAATACTTTCTGAAGGGCCAGATTTGTAGGTAGGTATTGTTTAAGTCTGACTTTGTTGTAAAGTATCTTGTATACTCCATCTATGATGATTAATAGTTTTGCTGGTCATAGTAGTCTAGGTTGGCAGCCACAGTCTTTTAGTGTTTGTATAACTTCTGACCAAATCCTTCTTGCTTTCATTGTTTCCATTGAATAGTCAGGTGAGATTCTGATGGGTCTGTCTTTATAGGTAAATTGGCTCTTTTCTTTTGAAGCTTTAAAAATTTTTTCTTTGTTCTGTATGTTTTTTGGCTTCATTATTATGTGGCAAGCAGACATTTTTGGGGGTCAAATCTATTTCGTGTTCTGTAAGCTTCTTGCATCTTTATAGGTATTTCCTTCTTTAAGTTGGAAAAGTTTTCTTCTATTATTCTGTTGAATACATTATCTGTGCCTTTAAGCTCTTCTTCTTCTTCTTCTTCTTCTTCTTCTTCTTCTTCTTCTTCTCACTTTTGACTCTGCTTTGAGTGGAGACAGAGTTTCAAAGTCCTTGATCCTTTTCTGATGTTACAGTTCACCCTGGAAACATGGCCTAGGTAAGCAGGGTCTTGAGCCTTTGATGGGATAAGTCTGAGATCAGACCCTTGGGTGCGAGCCTGATTCAGGAGAGGAATTCTTCAGACTGTCACCTTATCTTATCTTATACAATTCAAGTAATTATTATTAAAGAGAAAAAAGAGTCATTATCAATAGGCCTACTATGGTAAAAAAATCAAAAGCCTTATGTCTGGATACTTCATCTTAATTCTGTTTTGCTCCTTATCTATTTTTAAAATGAGACATTTACTTTTTGAATAAAAATGTACATTTTTAATAGTCAATGATTTACCATTTCATTCAGCACATTTAATTTTGCTTAAATGATTCTTGGACTACTTCATAAAATATTTCGTTATATGACAAGCAATTATTTTTGATTTAAAAAAATCACACCAGACTTTGCATTATATAAAAATAGTCTGTTTATTTGAGAATATTATCTTTTCCATATATTCAATCAATTTATGTCTTAGGACTTTTTCTTCAATTTCTTGACTTATTAGGATTGAAATAACCTGCCTTTGGAAATCTTAGTTTTATGGAATGGTTAGGAATATCATTAAAGACATTCTAATTTGATTTTTTAGTTAAGGCATTACAGAAACTTGGGCCTCACTTATAAATTTATTCTCTGCTGACCTGATGAAAAAACAACTGTTGTAATTAAAATTAAAATGTTTCCCTGAAAGGGATCAAATATAACCAACTATTATAAGAAACTGTGTGTTTAACAATGACATGGATATTGACTGCAGACTATTCTTACAAAGTCAAAAGATGTGTGATAATACACAGTTTTTTTCTAGAAGAGCCATTGTAGAATTGTACTTTCTTAGTAAGACTTCTCCTTTCATCCAGCACAAAATTTATATTTTTCAAATAAAAGCTGATATTCTTACAGGTATCTTTCTTCTTGACTTGAGCTTAATAAAGATTTAATTTTTCTCTCTGTGTTCTGAATTTGGTGGTCATTTATCATTGTTTAATAACAATTGTTTCCTACAAAAGACATAAAATATTACTTAATTTTTAGTTGAGTATCTATCTTAGATATTTAATGGGTAGCTTACTGTGGACACAGAAATCTAAAACAGTATACATTCCTTGCTTAGAAAATGCATAATTCATCAATGTGAGGAAAAAACCTTAACTTAATTATTTGGTGAGAAGGATTCTGTGTAGTTAAGCATATGTGTATCTTTAATGTACATTGTGTGTACTGATTTAATGAACTCACTATACATTTAACCATAAGAAAAAGCCAAATTTGTTTTGTTTTGTGTAGAGAAGGAGAGTTTATTTCACTTTTACTTCCACACTGCAGTTCATTCCTGAAGGAAGTCAGGGCAGGAACCTGGAAGCAGAAACTGATGCAGAGGCCATGGAGGAGTGCTGATCACTGGTTTGTTCCTCATGACTTGTTAAGTTTGTTTTCTTATGTTCTTCTAGGACCACCTAGATAGAGATAGCATTACCCACAAATGGGTTAGGTTCTTCTACATCAATAACTAATCAAGAACATACTCCATAGTCTTGCTCACAGTCCAATCTAGTGGGGCGTCACCTCTGTTGAGGTTATTTCTTCCAAGATGACTCTAACTTGTGCCAAGTTGGCATGAAACAAACCATAATAAGCCTCCACACTGTGAGACAATATATGGCTGCTGTTGGTAGCAATTGTTTTTTGGTACATTGTTATGTCAGTCCTAGGAAACTAATATGGTCACTGCAGTCACCACAGAAAACACTTAAAGTAAGCAATTATTATTAGGAAACAAATGCTTCTAAAAAGGCATTTATTATACAAAAGCAAATATACAAAACAACACAGACGTGACATTCTGTGAACTGTTTACACTGTGAAAATTGAGTTGTCTAAAATTTACTAGGGGAGGCTGCGCTTGGTTTTGTTTATCACATCTGAAAGGAGAAAAAGTTGGGTTTTTCTGTTGACATCTCCTGATAGTTCCCTCTGGCCTGGGAGAGGACCATACCATTGTCAACCCTCTTCATACCACTGTGCTGTAGTCAAGGTGGATGGTCACTTGATGCTGAATTTGGTGTGGCTCTTTTAATAGACTCACATAATGGCACATAGCCCATTACCACAGAGGGAAGTAGTTTGACCAGATTGTTGGAATTTTCAGTAAAAGGGTAAACATAAACAGAACTCTCTGTACATTTTATTGTTAGAATGTTCAATATTTAGACCTCAAATATTACATCATACACATCTCTAAATTACTCAGTAGAAAAACACTTTAAAATGTTATATCTAGGCCTCCAAATAAATACTTGAGTGGCTTCATAGCTGCTATGAACATAAAGGAGATTATGTAGATTCTTGTACAGTTTCCGAAGTAATGTGGTATATTCCTTCACCCTCATAAATTAATGGTAGAGTCTAGGCTGTTTACTTCAAAAGAAAAGGTCAAACTCTTAAACAATGAGTTCTGATAAACTGTCTATTACCAACTGTGTAATAGCGTATTTTATTTAGGCCAATTCTTACTTACTTGGCCCAAAGCTCTACCCTTAGGGAGAGCATCCCCATTCCATTCCTTTCACTGTGGTAGAAGAGTATTTAGAGTCCCTCATATATTGAAGTATTTCATTTGCCAACACTTTCTTGCAGCTAGAAATAAAGAAAATTTCTATTAATCTTTAAATATCAATAGAAGCATGAATATTTGGGCAATAGTAGTATTTGGAATGTGATCTGGATTCCTTCATGGCTACATTGCAGATGAGCTTTCTTCAGTGGCCTTGGGAACAGGATGAGCATGGTTGGAAAAAAACTCATTTATGTTCACATTTGACAAATAATGTTTGAAGTACTTATAATCTCATTAAAAGTTGGTTTCTCCAGCCTGAATTTTACATTTTCAATGTTATATCTCCACAATTTAACTAATAGTGGCACTATAAACAGATGAATTCCACTTGCTGGAGTTTAATGTCAGTATGTACCTAACCATCATCATGAACAGCAGACCTTTAGAAATTTTAACTCCAGTCTTCTAGTTAAAAGCTATGTACTTTCATTCATACAAAATGTCTCTAATGAACTATGGCAAGGCATTTGAGAGCTTTTCAGACCTCAGTCTACATAAATGTTCAGATGACTCCCATAAATACAAAGGATTTTATGACATTCATTAAAAATACCATGCCATTGCTGTTGAAATAAATTTTAGACTAAAGCTCCACCAACAGCTCAGACTTCAGCAGATCTTGAGCCCAATGAGAGTGACTTCATTCCTCTGACACAGGAGATGATTTACTCAAGATAAGTGTCAATATAGGCTTTTGTCTGAGTGAGAGAAAGAAGTCTCAACAGGCAGGCTATTGTGAACATGTATTTAGATACTCATTTTTTTGTGCAGACTCTGTTTTGGCTCTCCTGCTATACATATTTCTACTAGATTTCCAAATTGCACAACTCAGACTTTCACATTGCAGTGCCTATTTGGTATTGTGACTAAAAATAGCTTGATTTTAGGGTTAGGGTTAGGGTTAGGGCTAGTAATGAAATTAAGAATGTAATACATATGGAGTGAAGAATAGAAATGACAAGGTAGATAAATAATATTGCACAGCACTCAGGGCTTTTAGGAATAAGTTTTAGAACTGTAAAGACATTCCAGATAAAACTGTCTATTATAAAACCAATTCAGCAACTTGATTTGTAATTCATATATTAGTCTAGACATATATTATTGGTTTTACACTTGCTAGCAAATATGAAGTAGAAATTACCAGTTAATACCCTATTTAGGAAAAAGGAAATACAACCAATGATATTGAGATATAGTAAAATCATGTGGTGGCAAAATCAAATATTTGAGTATACATGATTTGTATATACATTAATTATGGTAAAACACTTAAAGAACTTTATTTGCCATAAACTAAAAGATAATAGTTTTTAGAATATTTTTGGAGAAGATAAATACAGAAGTTCACAATAAATTACTAAAAACCATAATTCAGTAGTAAGTAAATCAAATTGAATTATACACTATGTGCAAAGAGATTTATTCCTGAAATACTGCATAATATATACCACATTAACAGAATAAAAGATAATACCACATTATATAATCAATAGATGTAGAAACTGACAAAGTTTGACATCCATTTATAATAAATATTGTAAGAAAAGTATAATCAACAGTTTAAATTTAGACTTCATGACATCAAGAATATCACTAGCTGTGGATACCAAGTGGTCAAGTTTGTAAAATATTAGTCATAACTGTGGTGGAATGTTTTTTGTATGCTGTAAATAAAGCACTGTTTTGGCCTATGCACAGTACCGTAGAAGTGGGTGGAGAATCAGAGGGCAGGCAGGTAGAAGGGTAGAGTTAAGTCAGTCTCCATCTGACACCCGAAGAAGACAGACATGTAAAAAACAGGTGAGCCACGGGCTGGGCCACGTGGTGGAAAGATTAATAAAAATGAGTTGATTTAAGATAAAAGAGCTAGCTAATAATGTGCTTGACACATGGGCCAAACAATATAAAATAAGTGTCTGATTCATTTCTTTGAGAGACAAAAGCAGCCACACATCAAGTCAAAACCTCCACCACGCACGCGCAAGGTTACAAACTCCTGCACCAAATAGGCGCCAAAAAACTTAATACAACACATGACAACATTTAACTTTATGGCCTCCATTTTTTTTCCACAAACAAATTAGTAATGTTTTGGGGTCATATGGTTTGATATTCTTTGCCATATTTTATCATCTCAAAATAAAGAAAAATATGAAATTAATTATCTATTTATCATTTCAGATTGAAATAGCTATCACAGCAATCTGGTCAAGCCACAATTGCAGGGAAGACTGTTCTGTTGTTATTCAGATTATTAGCTATGCAAAAATCTTATCTATTTTTTAGCCTAATATTTGAATGTGGGAAGCAATAAGTCATCTGAAATCCTAGGTAGAAAGAACTGACTTATGCTGTAATCAACTCCTATTCCATTGAGTCATATCATTTGGAAGAAACGAAAAATAGAATAATTAGAGGATCACTACAGTCACTGACATATTTGCTCTGTGCTCATTTGCTAAGTTCTTTTGTAGTTGGGCTTAGGACCAGAATTAGAAATCATGTGTTTTTGTAGGTATCAAATTCATTAACAAACTTTAAGCTCAACATTGAGTTTAATTTTTTTAAAGTTTACTGCTACATAAAGTTTAATATTGAGACCAAGTTAAACATAATATGGAAGAAATAATTTAAAAAACTATATAAAATAGTTTTTCAAAAGTTTCTCATTCATGTTCCTAATAATCCTATGAAACAACATTATTGACTCTCCTTTAGAAAGAAGGAATAAGAAATTCAGTTTTCAACTGATCATGGTGTTTATTCTAAATTCAGTGCATTGTTGCATCAAGATAAATGCCCATTAGAATGCACATGTTTATGTATGTTGAGTAATAATAATATAAACTTGTCACTGAATGAAAAAAGTAATAAAAGCTGACTCCAAAGAGCTGAAATGTAGCTTTTTACCAGCAGTGGAACTAGGTTTAATTCTCAGTACAAAAATTGGGGAATAAGGAGGAGAGAGTGGCTCCAAGATTTATGAGTTGTATTTGTAGGTTGCCACATAAAATTTGACTTCCAGAAATTTGGAAAAAAAGCTATATCCTTGGATTTTTATAATTCTTTGATTATCCCACAGTGATGAACATTTATGGTAAATAGTAAGAAGTATATAAATTATTAATAAGTAATTCCACTCAATTTATTCCAAAAATCCCTACAAAAAAGCCTATTACATTTTTGATTTTATCCTTTGTATTTGTGTTGCTGGACATTGAAGCCAGAGTTTTCAAATGCTAGGCAAGTGTTTTACCACACATCCATCTCTGCAGGTCTTTTATGTGAAGCTACCTTGTCATTAATCCCTAATGATAAATAAATAAAACAATACTTTGAATGTTTTTTTCATTTCCCCTGAACTTCTTAAGGTAGCAAAATAGGTGGCGCATAGTGTATTGTTCCTAACAGAAATATTGGTAATTAAATAAGAGGTGCATAGGTAGAGGTTTTACAGAAAACATTGATAGTTAAATAGGAGGTGTATAGAGTATTATTCATACAAGAAACATTTGTTCATTTATGTTTTTCTTTCTTAATGAGGAAACAGAACTACACCCTTTGTCATCAATAGATCATAGAAGCTCTACTCAATAAGATATTTGGCGTAATGATTATGACAATGTAGATGATTTCCTTCTACAACAGATATCACAACATTGAGATTCTAATACATATTTTCTTTATTTGTCTATTTTTTTCTGCAAAAATAATTGAATTCAATATCCGAAATCATCTGACTGGAAAATAATGTTCAATGCAATAACAGGCTGCAATAAGACAACTACTTCATTAATAGTATAGTGACTTTTTGAGCCACCCATATATATTTATTTCAAAATAAATCCTTTCCAATCGATTGTTTGTCATATAACTCAAATTGTTTCCCTTGAAGCAACCAATCACTCTCAGGTTTTCAGGTTTTAAAATGTCAGGGTCACAAAATGCAATTTTCAGTTTACTTAGGTTTGTAAATTATGTTTCTATTCTGAGATAATTCCCAGATGATGATAAATGTTTACAAATATGTTTGGTGGACATTAACACTGTCCCATTCTCATTCAAAATTTGAGAAAAACCAGTTTGACCAATTCACAATGAAACAAAGAGATGATTGTAAAAACTTTTACGTATTTTCTTAGTGTTAAACATTAATTTTCATCCTTTAAATCCTTAGGAGCCCTAATACATAGTTGAGGTCATTTTGCTACTATTTACAGAAGCATTATGGCTCAGAGTTTGTGGTGCTGGCCAAGTCACAAAGTATACCACAGTGGCAGAATGGGAAACAGAATAGGAACTAGAGTGTGTCATTGAGGAATACACTCTACTGTAGAAAGTGGAACTTGATATTTGCAAAGCAATTTTGGAAACTGTCTGCAAAAGCTGTTATCTGTTTAGCAAAGGCTCCTATTCTGGGATATTCAACAGAATCTCATTACATTTTTAAGTGAAGACTGAGTGCTAAGGGAATTGTGGGAAATTAAAAAAATGTGTTGTTGGTGCTGAGAAGCTTGTCTTATTATTGTTTTTCAACGTAACTGTGTCTTTCAACATCAAATGAGCATAGATAAGTATAGGATTCTATTCATGGAATCTCAGCTAACTCTTACCAAGGACTGCAGTCTGAAAAGTTCTAAGAAGCAAAAATCATCTATAAGAGCATTAGGACATTTTATGACAGAGGAAATGAAATGTCCCATATTAAAATCCTGAAGTTAGAATGGGAAGAGACCTTAGCCCCAGAGACATGTTTGTTAAAATGAATAAAAATGAATAAAGGGATCAAGAATATCACTCACATTTATTTATGACCAGATAATCTACCAAATATGTTGGATTTTAGCATATATATATATATATATGTATATGTATATTAGACCTCAACTGTATATTGGGGCTCCTATGGATTTAAAGGATGAAAATTAATGCTTAACAGTAAGAAAATACATAATACATACTAGTTTTTACAATGATCTCTTTGTTTCATTGTGAATTGGTGTAACTGGTTTTTCTCACATTTTGAATGAGAAGGGCACAGTATAATTATCTACCTAACATATTTTTAAACATTTATCATCATCTGAGAATTACCTCAGAACAGGAATAAAATATGTAAACCTAAGTAAACTGAATATTGCATATAAACAGAGATATATACATATATAAACAGAGAAGGGTTTGCTGATGTTAAAAAAAAAAAAAAACAGAAGAAATGATAGAGTTAATACAAACATGGTCAAGTACTTGATTAATGTTTGAGGGAAAATTCATGAAACCTGGCATGAAGAGATGAGAATATAATGCACTGGAAGTATAAATTATATTCTTTTAATTTTTATTTTGTCAATTTCTTACTTAAATACAATGTGCAATCACCATATTCCCCTCTCCAGTACCTTTTATTATTCTCTAATTCCGACCAACAACCATCTATTTCCAGGCTAGTTATTTCCACTTCTGTTTTATATCATGATAGCATGTTTGTGCAAATTGTGTATTTGGTGAAAGTTCTACTAACTTTGCTGTCAATTTTTAATATTTACTGTCTTGTTTTCAGAAAGCCTTAGTTCTTTTAAGATAAGAAGGAACACAATAGATGTCCCAGTTGTTCTTAATCAATACTTAATTTTCCAGAGCTGTAAGATTGAACCCAAGCCAGATTTTACCAGGGAAAATCCTCATTCATTGAACTTCATGTCAAAGACCTTACATTTTAGGGGTTGTTGCTTTAGGCTTTTCATAACAATGGAGATTAGCACCTTAGTAAAAATTCTCATTTAAATATCACAAAGGAAACTGATATGGAGAGTTTACATGCAGAAAAGCATATTTATCTTTTTATTATACATAAAATAACTGAAACAGAAGGGCTCTGTACTCTTGCATAAGAAAGTAAAAGAATAATCACTTTGAGCTGATTTTTGAAGGGTAAAGTCTATTTATTATCTAAGGTTTAGTGTGGATAGGTGTCTGTAGTGGTTTGAAAGGAAATAGTCCCCCAAAGGAGTGGCACTGTTATGAAGTGTGGCCTTGTTGGAGTATGTGTGGTCTTTTGGGGGAAAAATATGTCACTGTTGAGGCAGACTTTGAGGTCTTGTATATGCTCAATCTGCAAGCCAGGCCCAGTGATACAAACCACTTCCTGTTGCCTGCAAGATCAAGATGTAGCACTCCTTCTCCAGCATTATGACTGCCCACATGCTGCCACATCACTCCATGTTGATGATAGACTAACCCCCTGACCTGTAAACTGCCACCTCAATTAACTGTTATTCCTTAAAAGAATTGTTGTGCCACACAATGATATCCTTATCCTCTTTGAGAAGTGGATTGTGAGGTGGGGTTGGTGGAAGCTCAGAGTGAGTGGGAAGAGGGGGGGAAAGGAAACTGTGGTTGGTATGTAAAAAAAAAAATAAAAGAAGTCAATAAAAAAAAAAGAGGTAGAGTTGCAGTGGTCATGGTGTCTCATCACAATAATAGAAACCCTAAGTTTCTACAGTGTTCAAATACCAATATTTAGGTAAATGGCTTCTTGTCACAAATTCTTAGTTTAGCCTTTTCTGTATTGTCAGTGAAAGACAGAGCATGAGAGAGGTAGAAAACAGGTATAAAAGTTAATTCACTTCTTTGTGTCAAGCTCTTTTTTTCTCTTTTGCTGTCTCCACCTCCCCCCCCCCGTGGATGAATAACAAAAGACATTTTATTCATAGATTCAATGTTAACCTTGGGATCCAAAGCAAGGCCAGCTCAGCCATCTTTGTGTGACAACAGGCTTCACAGAGATAGGTGTTGTCAAAACCAGTGGTGAGTATTTCCCTGGAAATAATTTATTATTATTTTGATGGTGCAGGATGATATAAGGGTAAAAGATAAAGCTGGGAAGGATGTGATATCAGCAGTAGGTTACCTGTATTCTAACAAGACAACTCACAGAAGTGAAAGAAAGTTAGATTTGGAGACAGGCCAGTTTGCTTTGCCTTGATACAGAGAACCTTCTGTTTCTTCTTCTTTTATTTTTATTTTTCTTTTATTGTTTCTTTATTATTATTATTTCTTCTATTGCTTTTTCTCTTTTTTTCTTTTTTATCATGAATAAAAAAGTCACATTTTCTATCCGTGTATATCCTTATTCAAGGCTCCGAACCTTCTGTTTCTAATGCTGTACACTCCCACTGTGATCATTCTTCCGTGTTTCAGTCATCTTAATAAAAATATTCATACAATATGTTTTTGACTAATATGTCCAGAAAACAAAAGCAAAAACAAATAAAAACAAAACAAAAAAAAACCACAAAAAAACAACAACAAAAAAAAACCTCTTCCAGTAACTAAATGACTCTTCCCAAATCTCTGCTTTGCCAGGACTTTGAGAAAAGCACCTACAGTGTGCTGCTCTGTTTACCACTAGGTTATTCAAAGCTCCTATCATAAGATTAGTTATTATTCTGTCTCAACTTTTTGCTTATATAGCTACTCTTCCCTCTCTTTGACTGGACTCCCAGAGCTTAGTCTGGTGCTTGTCTGTGGATCTCTGCATCTGCTGCCATCAGCTACTGGATGAAGGCTCTCTGATGACCAGTCTCATTTACAGGGGCAGGTCAGTTCAGGCACCCTCTCCACTATTGCCAGTAGTCTAAGCTGCAGTAATCAGAGCGGATTTCTGGGAACAATCCTAGCACAAGTTTTCTCTCTAATCTCATAATGTCTCCCTCTATCAAGACATATTTTTCATTACTTTTACTCAAGATCATGTTTGGGAAATCCACAGAGTCAATTGAAACAATCTAATAGGAACTCACAAACTTCAGATCACCAGCTTTGGTGTCTGTATGGGACCAGATGAGGCCCTCTGCATAAGGAACTTTTGGAGGGGCCCCTGGCAGTGGGAACAGTATCTTTCTGTGGTGCCTAAGCTGGCTTTTTGGAGCCCATTACCTATAATGGGACATTTTACACAGCCTTGATGCTGGTAGAGCGTCTTGGACTGCCTCAACTGAATGTACCAGGCTTTGCTGAATCCCCCATAGGTCATCAACCTTAGTGGCAAACACTTTCACTCACTTGGTCATCTCATCAACTCCTAGTATTTTCTTTTCAAATTCCATTTTTCTTGCACTTGGCAGATTTTATTTTTGTCTTCACCTTTTCATCATAGATTTTTTTTACGTTATATATTGTATTAATTAGTGTTACTATTGCTGTGATTAAACATCATGAAAAAAAGCAAGTTGGGAAAGAAAGAGGTTGTTTGGCTTAAATTTCCACATCACTGCTCATCATTGAAGGAAGTCAGGACAGTAACTTTCAAACAGGGCAGAAACCTGGAGATAGGAGCTAATGTATAGTTCATTGAGGGGTGCAACTTACTGACTTGCTACTCATGGCTTGTTCAGCTTGCTCTCTTGTGGAGTCCAGCCTACTGTGATTCCACCAATAATTATATGGGCCCTCCACCATCAAGCATTCATTAAGAAAATGCTGTACAGGTTTGCTTTCTGCCCCAGCCCTATGGAGATACTTTCTCAATTGAGCCTCCCTCCTCTCCAGTTACTCTGGCTTATGTTAAGTTGACATAAAACTAGCCAGGACATACATCTACCATAAGTTCATGGTCTCTGAGTTTGTAGTAGCTAATTTCAGCCAAGGACCATGAAAAGAAAACATAGTGGAAACCCTGTGAGTATTGTTTCAAGGAAAAGCAATGTTAATATGATGCAAAGACAAGGAGATAGGAAGTGCAAACTGTTTTTGATATTTTTACATCATTGCATTTCCAAGCTGTGGAAGCAAAGCATTCGGAAAAATAGAACAATTCAATCAGCAACAGTTCCTCTCTGCATTAGGTATGGAAACTGATCTTAAGCCTTGTAGTAGAACATGTTGAATAAGAATAAACTTAAAATGTAAGGATTACTCAACAATTGGAAAATTAGTGAAGACATATGCAGCCCACACATGGATGTATATTTTTTCCTGAATGGTCAAACTTGTCAAAGTTTCAGACTGAATATTCTGTTACTTATCATCTAAAAACCTGATCTTAACCTTGCATTAATAACATAAAACATATTCCCGAAAACAAAGCTATTATCCTGATGAATTTTAAAGTGCAGATACTTTGAGATACTAGATACACATACCCTTTGGGAAAATAAGGTAGCTTAAGAAATGTTCCATAAGACATGTACAAAAAGCCATATTTGGCCTTTCAGAAATCCAGTAAAACTGATAAAATACACTTGTGAATCTCTATGCTTCAGAATTATGTATTAAAGCAATTATCATCTGTGACAGGTGATAATATTACTTCTAAATTTTTGACAATATATTTGCTGCTTGTTTAAATTATCTTCATTTCTTTTTTAATATTTTAAATTTATTTCTCCTTTTAGATGATAATATATCACTTTTTCCTTCTGTTCAGTGGCTCCAAATCTTCCAGTATACCCTCCTCACTTGTTCTTCTTCAAATTCATGGCCTATTTTTCAGTTTTTGAATGTATATATGTATATGCCTATATGTATATATACATATATATTTCTAAATACAACCTTGTCAGTCTGCATAAAATTATTTGTTTGTTTATTTTTACACTGATTATTTGATATTAGATAAAAAATCCATATGCTCATTCCCTGGAGACTATTTTTCCAACTCTTTCCTTAAATTAATTAATTTATCTTAATTACTTTTACATACCCTCTACTGTTTCTCCTCCCTCACATTCACCTGCTCTCCCTTCTTTCCCTCCCTCTTCCCAACCCCTCCCCTTCTCTACTTCTCAAAAGGTGTAAGGCCTAGATTGAGTAGTCATCACAAGCTAATATACCAAATTAAGGCTGGACTCATTTCTTCCTTTCTATATCAAGGGTGAACAAGGCATTCCATAGTAGAGTGAGTTTTTAAAAGCCAGTTCATGTATCTGGGATTATTCCTGGTGGGGGCCCTTTAACAGCTCGATAAATGCAACTGTCACCCTCATTCAGAGAGCCTAGTTTGGTCCCAGGCAGGCTCTCCAGCTGTCATGACATAGTCTGTGATATCCCATTAGTTTGAGTCAGTTGTCCCTGTGGTATTCTACATTTTGCTTCCCCCTCCCCCCATTCTCCTCTAGTCACTCTTTTTTCTCTTGAACTGAATTTCAGGAATTTGGCCAAGTGCTTGACTGTGGATGTCTGCATCTGCTTCCATTAGTCATTACATGAAAATTCTTGATGACAATTAGGGTGGTCATCAGGGGAAGGCTAATTCAGGCACCCCATTCAGCACTGTGTGTTCCTGTGAATTAGCACCAGATTTCTCCCTAAACCCATGATAGCTCACTCTATCAGAATATCTCTTTCATTGCTCTTCTCTCCATCACTCCTCCATCATAGCCTTTTTGAAACTTGGAGTTCCCAGCTCATATTCTCTCCCCTCTATACTTCTATCACATTTTACCTAAGAGATTTTATTTCTTCCACTCTTAGTATCTCTTGATTGCCTGTGGTTCTTTGTGTAAACTGAGGGCTCAAGGTGTATTTCTAATGAGTTCTGCCAGTAGAAATCTTTGAAAGAATCACTATTTTTGATTAAAATGTTATGTTACTCCAGTAGTTTAATTCCGTAAAGCAAGAGACATAGCTGCTTTAGAAATAAAGCGTGGTGGTCGTTAATTAACAGAAATATATGTTGTATAGCTCTTAACCAGCTTTAGAAATATGAAAATTATGTTGTAGCAACATATATTAGGAGGGAGTAGAATTTGTATATAATTGGAAAAGTAATTGTAGAGAAAGCATTTGATAAAACTTCAGAACAAATTCACATGAGAAACACTGTAGTAAGAGTCAAAGGAAGTGACACAGACACATGCCAGATACAAAGACAAAGGGATGTTAGAAAATAGATGGACACATGCTAGAATTATTTATATATTGAAGGTAGAGAGCAATAGATTATATGTAGATTACTGATGAAAAGCAGTTTATATATGTGTTATATCTAGAAGATAGATGTCAATAAATGATAAATTACAGAAGATAATAGATACAGATAGACAGATAGATGATAGATAGATAAATGGATGGATGGATAGATAACAGATAGGTATATAAGTAAATAATAGGTAAGTAGATAGGTAGGTAGAAAATAGACAGATAGGTAAAATACTATTCTTACTTTTCCATTGTGGCTTTGACATTTAGAACAAAGCTTTGATAAAACACAGAAGATTTTCATACACCAATATAAACCCTCATAAGGACAGTACATAAGTTTAGTTCTGAGATGACAGAAGATGCACTTAAATTTTATCAACACTGTCATTTGCAAGATGAGTTAACTGTCAGTTATATGTCAGTAATATTTAATTGAATTTATAATACACAAGTTGAGAAATGTGATGCTTAGAACAATGCAATATCCAGCAATGCAAAGTAATCACAGTCTTCAATGTACTTTTAATTTATAATAAATGTTATAATTAATAACTACATATTGAGATGAAAGACCATAGGTAATGTGAGGATAAAATTTGATTGAAATTTCCTTCCATTTAAATTTTAATTCACATTCTAATATGTGAATGTATTTTTTGTTGATGTTTCATGTTCAGCCTTTTACACTTCTTATGAGAAATGTACTTAGAGATCCTTTGACTAACTAATAACTTTTCCTGGCTAAAACTGACTTATAGAAGCAATTTCCATGAAGGGGGCATATATTTTACTTAAGAAAAAAAAAGTAAAATATGGCTTCTTTTTATCTTTTGATATTAGGAATCACTTGCAGATATATAAATTATAGGCTAAATGAGAGAAGATGCAAGGTTAATATACTTTATGTTAACAAGGTATAATAGTATATCTTAAGATACATGAAGGAATTCAAATATTTAATGAAAATTTATTTCATTGAAATGTAGAAACTTAATGTTTAAGATAATTTGAATATGACTGAGGGACTCTGTTTACCTTGAGCACTACACAGAACCCTCTTAGAGACCACCACTAGCTGGTCAATCATTGGTTCTTAAAGGCATCATTACCATACCTACCTCTCTATTATAGCAAATAAAAATGAATTTTCATGGTGCAGATACATAATGCTCTATACTAATTTTGCTGGTGTGTGAATGTCCAATAATACAATATTACCCTACATGAAAACTTACAGTACAATATTTATCTCAATAAAAATGTTTATTAGTTATTTTATTTATATTTACTTAATTTTACCCTCCCATGACATATACACAATTGCTTTTTTTCCTTTGTTATTTGGTTATATGATTTATGTAAACTTTAGTAAGGTATTAAGCAATTATTTTTGCTTTCATATTCATATATTAGAAAGAGATTTCTAAATATAATTTTTCCACCTATTAGCACTGTACAATATTCATCTTGATAAAAAGGATCATTAGGTATATTATTTATATTTGGTTAATTTTACTCTCATATGACATATATGTAATTGCTCTCTTTCCTTTATCCAAAGACAGCCCCTGGTCCCGGAACCTAGTTATATGATTTATAAAAATGTTAATGCATTATTAAGTATGCAATTTCTTTTGAATCCCATATTCACATATTAGAAAGAGGCTTATAATTTTGCCACATATTAGCACAGTTATGTCCCCAACTCATCTTATTTATAAATAGCTGTATTTAGCTAGTTTGATTTATGCATGTTAACCTATATTATTATTTCATTGTGCTTTAATTTAAATTTTAATTGTTTTATTATGGTGAAATACTATAATAACTTAGGTATTCATAGCTTGCTGTGCTTGAAGAATATCTTCTCTTCTAAAACAATTTTCATAATGAAAACCATACAATTAGTACTTAGAATTAATAAACTACTAGGGGAAGAAATGAATGATTTCTTCCAATGATAACTATATAAGAATACATTAGCTCCAACACTGCCTGTGGCTAGGTTGAATTCTCTATGTATTTTGGGTTGGAAAGATCAGTTGCATATGCAGCATTGAGAAGGATGGATAATGGAGCAATTCAAACTATTAGCTTTGATAATGCCAGTTCACATAGCACACAAGCACTTAAACTTTAAGTTGTATTTGTAGATTGTTAGACAATATTAATTAATAGGTTATCAATAAGTAATGTACACTGGAACTCATTTTTATTGTTCCAGCTGGCAAGGTATCATACACTCAGCCACATACTATAGGTGGTTATGCCATTAGTCTGGTCTTATTCAGATCAAGATCATGTGAATAAAGACCCTTGATTCAAACAGCCACTTTAAAAAATACTAGTGTCCTTTCCACATGTTGCCTTGCTTGTCTTAAACAATATCATTTTCCTATCTTGGATCTTTTCATCCTACATTACTAATTTTCTTGTGTTTCAACAGCTTTCCCTCTGTGGTTTTTGTATGTTTATAATTTCATAGATTGAAATGGACAATGTGCACATATATACAAAAAGACAAAAACATGTGCAGATCCACACTTTTATATTGCTAAAATTATACATAGAAAAATATATAAGGACACACACATGGATAAATATACACCTAAACACTCAGGTAAATGTGCAAACATATGCATATCCTCACAAATACACATGCACATACAGAATTATACAGGCTTGTATAGTTCAGACAATAGCCATACACATATTCACAAGCCTACACAAATACAGGTGCTTTCATTGTTGCACAAACTCAGAACCAGATATTGGGGAAAGGCTGAAATATCAAAGAGAGAAACACCACAGTCAAATCTCTTCCAGCTATCTTCCAGCTTCTTCAGCTCTGCTCCTCTTAGTTTCTAATCCCTCATCTGCTTTCCTATGCCTGCCTTAAATACCTTCTTCACCCAGCCACATCACATCCAGGTTAAGATTAAGGGTGTGAGCTACTATTATTTGGTAGTTAGCCTTAAATTTACAGAAACACAGAAATATTTCTGTTTCTGGAGATATGGGCTTAAAGGCATGGCACCACCACTGCCTGCCTGGCAGCGCAGAATTCCCTCTGTAAACCAAGCTGGCCTCAAATTCAGATCTGATGGGACTAAAACTGTAGATAACCACTCCTGTCTTTCCCCATGCTGGGATTAAAGGTGTGTGCCATCACTGCTTGGCTGTTTGGCATTGTATGCACAGAGAGGATTCCTGTGCTGGGATTAAAAGTCTGAGTTACCACTGCTCTGTTATCCCTTGAACTCAGAGATACAGACTGATCTCTGCCTCCCAAGGGGTGGGACCAATGGTGTACACTAATTCTGCCTGGCTTGACTATGGATAGATCTCTTCTCTGATATTCCAGATTGGTTTTTATCAAATATATAACATATCACCACACTTCTCAGCACAAAAAAACACCACCATATACAGACAACACAATACATTCATACATAATACACATTAAGCATGTAAAAATACATTAATATTCACACTTATATACATATACATGCATGCATACAAGTACTCTCATGCATATAAATACACATGCACACACATGCATACAAATACACACATATAAACAAACACATGCATACACACAAACAAATTCATACTTACACATGTACACATGCACACACAGAAAGATTTGCAAATACACACAAACATACCAATACTAAAAACAGAAAAATACATATATGCTCAAAACATGAGGCTACTAATATGACCCATTAAGCTGTATTTATAACATCCCACTGCTTTTTACCCAATGTACCAATGTCCAAATTCCTCCATGAAAACATGTAGTCAGGTATGTAACAGCAATACCTCAATACCTGTTACCAGTTTGTATCATAGATAAGGATTCTATTGCTGTGAAGTGACACCATGACCACAGCTACTCTAATAAGGAAAAAAATTAATGGGAATTACTTATAGTTTAGTCCATTATCATCATGGTGATGAACATAGTGGCATGCAGGCAGACATGTTTCTGGTGCTGAGAGTCCTTACATCTTAATAGGTAATGAAAAGGAAGACAATTGACTGTCAATTGTGAGAAGCTTCAGCAATAGCCCACTCCCACTGTAACTTACTCCCTTCTCTGAGGCCACACCTCCTAATAGTGCCACTCCCTTTGGGGGACCATTTTCTTTCAAATCACCATATCAGGTTTTAAAACTAAGAGCTTTACATAGAATAAATTGTCAATTATATAGACAGAACTTAGATTTTTATCCAAGAGTATCTATGTAAAAAATATGTTTCTGTATTACTCAAATTTCCATCAGTATGACAAAGTAAAACTATGACTCTACTCGAATGAAAACTTATTTTTACTTATAAATGTAGAATTTTATTTCCATACTCAACTGACTTTCTTACTTTTGGACCTGTGATTTTCAAGATATTATAAATGGAGAAAGAAAAAGATAGGAGAAAGACAGAGAAGGAGGAGAAGAAGAAGAAGAGGATGAAAAAGAAGATGAAGAAGAAGATGAAAAGGAAGAGGAAGAAAAAGATGAAGAAGAAAAAGAAAAAGAAGATGACAATCGCAAAAAGGAAAGGAATAAGGTACAGTATGTTTCCAAGAGATGCCCACAATGGATGGCTTGGCTCCTCTTTGTAAAGTAGAAACCATCTCCTAACATTTAAACACAACTCTTCAATAGCACAACTTGCAAGGGAACACACATTTAACACATGAGCCTTTGGGAAATATGTTATATTCAAATTACAATGGCTACTTCCTACTGATTAGTCATTATACCACTATTTATAGGCTACTATCTCTTAATGAAAAAATTAATATCTTAGGTATTAAAATAAGAAACTTAGAAGATTTAATTTAAAAAGTAAGTACAACAATTGTCATTGAAATTTTTATTAAATAACAATGCTTAATTTATATTTTTTATTTTTAATAAAACAGGAATCAGAATTTGGTACATGCACTCTGTTACTTAACAAAGCTTATGAGAAGAGAGAGAAACTAAGCTAGTGGGACTTCCTTTGATGAACTAGGTAGGAAGTGTCATATGGAATTGAAATAACAGACACCAGGGCTGCAGCCCTGAAGAATTTCTAGTACATAGAGATCTGTTCCCGTCAGCAGTGACTTTGTTTAGAAAACAATTGTGGTAGTTTCTATTATCTCATTATGAGAGCATTTAAGGTTTACCAAAGAAAATATATCTATCATCAAAGATCTTCAATTCTTCTATGGTTGAATTAAAAAACTAAGGACATTGATTAACTGTAAAAAGGTGAAAGCATAGCTATAATAAGTATTTTTTTATCCTGCCAATCAACTCCCAAATAATGAAACATTTTATTGATTATATAAGCTAGTCAACAACTTAGGCTTACTCTTAACTAGCTTTTGTACCTTGAATTAACGTATTAATACTAATCTACATTTTGACTCTTAGCTTTTACATCTGTTTTATATTATATGTGCTGCTTCTTCTCTGTGTCTTCTGTGTCTTTCACATGCCTAAGTTCAACCCTTACTTTCTCTCTCTGCACCTGAAAGTTTCACCCACACCTCCTCCGAAGCTATTGGAAGGATTTTCATAACAACAATGCTGGCAATACACATTCATATAGTGTACAAATATCCCACAACTTTCCTTTTTGTATAAATAAAAGGTAAAGTTTATAAGTCTAACAAAGGAGAACTATATACAATAAGTACAATTATCAGGTATTGTCTAAATAAAATAAAAAGGGTTTTAATTGATCATTGTAAATCTATATGCAATAATAAAAATTATCTGCTAAGAATTATATTTTCAATATCCAGTTAATTTGTATTTGGCAAATTCTGAGTACTGTGTTACATATCTTATCTTAATGAGTCCAACATTTTATACTCAAACCATTTTCTATCATAGCTTATATTACCATTCTAAAAATAATTTGTTTGGACTTTAAAACATCTTAGATGCACAACTTAAGCTTTTATGCTTCTAACTTTATAAGCTTTATATCACTTATTTAAGTTTAGTTTTAGCATCTGGTAACAAAAATTGTAAACTATATTTTATTTTTTTTCCTTCTTTATTTAATTTGTATTTATCAAGAAAAACAGTAAAATGAATTTAAAATGCTGATAAGTTAACAGTATCTATGAAGAAGACAAAAATCATAAGCATTACTTATCAAGGGTGATAATGCAAATAAGTTTGCTACACATATATTTACTTTGTGTTCAGCTTTCTGTCTGAATTTTTTTTTCATCCCTGTATATCCTTATTCCAGGTCCCTTCCCCCTCCCACTACATCAGGTCATTTTTTCTTCTTCACAACTCCACATCCCCTCCCTGGGCAGGGAGCAGACAGTACTATGGTCCCACTGACCCAATAATGCTTAGATCAGTCTCCACTCCTGGCAAATCCAGTTTTGTCCCCCGTCTCTCAAGAGTGAGTCAGGTGTTCCTATAGTTGGAGTGGGATCCGAAGGGTCAGTCCAGGGTGTTTCTGATCCCAAGCTGTTCAGTGGTTGTGGTTTGCAGCTTGGGCATGCCTGGCTTTTTTTCTTGTTTGTTTGTTTGTTTAGAGTCCACTAATGAGTGAGTACATCCCCTGCTTATCTTTCTGGGTTTGTGATACCTTGCTCAGGAGAATATTCCCCAAATCCATTCCATTTGCCTGCAAATTTTAGGATATCATTTTTTCTTACTGCTGTGTAGTACTCCATTGTGTAGATGTACCACAGTTTGTTAATCCATTCTTCAGTTGAGGGACATCTAGGTTGTTTCCAGGTTCTTGCTATTACAAATAATGCTGCTATGAACATAGTTGAGCTAATGCCTTTGGAGTGTGAATGTACCTCTTTAGGGTAGACATCCAGATGTAGTATTGCTGGGTCCTTAGGGAGATTGATTCACAATTTTCTGAGAAATCGCCATATTGCATTTGAAAGTGGCTGAACAAGCTTACACTCCCACCAACAATGGAGGAGTGTTCCCCTTGCTCCGCATCCTCTCCAACATAGGCTGTCATCTGTGCCTTTTATCTTAGCCAATCTAACAGGTGTTAGGTGGTATCTCAAAGTTGTTTTGATTTGCATTTCTCTGATGGCTAAAGATGATGAGCACTTTTTCAGATGCCTTTCAGCCATTCATAGTTCTTCTGCTGAGAATTCCCTTTTTAGATCTGTACCCCATTTTTTGATTGGGTTATTCAAGGTTTTGGGCTCTAGATTCTTGAGCTCTTTATATATCTTAGAGATCAGTCCTCTATCACTTGTAGGGTTGGTGAAAATCTTTTCCCATTCTGTAGGCTGTCATTTTGTCCTATTGATAGTGTCCTTGGCTTTGCAGAAGCTTCCTAACTTCAGGAGATCTCACTTATTGATTGTTGGTCTTAGTGTCTGTGGCACTGGAGTTATATTTAGGAAGTGGTAGTTCCCTTATTGCTTTAGCTAAAACTTCGAGAACTATATTGAATAGATAAGGGGAGAGAGGACAATCCTTGTCTAGTTCCTGACTTTAGTAGGATTGCTTTGAGTTTTTCTCCATTAAGTTTGATACTGGCTGTCGGCTTCTTGTAAATCGCCTTTATTATATTTAGGTATTCTCCCTGTATTCCTAATATCTCCAGGGCTTTAATCATAAAGGAATGTTGGATTTTGTCAAAGGCTTTTTCTGCATCTAAGGATATGATCATGTGGTTTTGTTCCTTTAGTTTGTTTATATGATAGATAACATTTACAGTTTTTCATATGTTAAATCAGCCCTGCATTTCTGGGATGAAGCCTACTTGGTCGTGGTGGATGATATCTTTTATACATTGTTGTATACGGTTTGCCAAAATTTTGTTGACAATTTTTGCATCAATATTCATGAGGGAAATTGGTCTGTAATTCTCCTTCTTTGTTGTGTCTTTGAGTGGCTTGGGTATTAGGGTAATTGTGGCCTCATAAAAGGAATTTGCCAATATTCCATCAGTTTCTACTGTGTGAAATAGTTTGAGGAGTAATGGTAGTAATCCTTCCTTGAATATTTGGTAGAATCGGCACTAAAACCATCTGGACCAGGGCTTTTATTTTTGGGGAGGTTTTTAATGACAGCTTCAATTTCCTTAAGGGTTATAGGCCTGTTTAGGTAATTAATCTGATCTTCATTTAATTTTGGTAGATGGTACCTGTCCAGAAAGCTATCCATTCCTTCTAGGTTTTTCATTTTTGTGGAATACAGATTTTCAAAATATGATCTGATAATTCTCTGTATTTCCTGGGGGTCTGTTCTTATGTCCCCCTTTTCATTTCTTATTTTGTTGATTTGAACACTCTCTCTCTGTTTTTTAATTAGTTTGGCTAAGGGCTTATCTATCTTGTTAAGTTTCTCAAATAACCAACTCTTAGATTCGTTGATTCTTCGTATTGTTCTTTTTGTTTCAATTGTATTGATTTCAGCTCTAGGTTTCACTATTTCCTGCCATCTACTCCTTCTAGGTGAATTCGCTTCTAATTGTTCTAAGGCTTTCAGCTGAGCTGTTAGGTCTCTAGTATGGGATTTCTCTAGGTTTTTCATATAGGCATCTAGCGCTATGAATTTTCCTCTTAAGACTGCTTTCATTGTGTCCCACAAGTTTGGATATGTTGTGGATTCATTTTCATTAAATTCTAGGAAGACTGATTTCTTTCTTAATTTCTTCCTTGACCCAGAGATGGTTCAGCTGTGTGATGTTTAGTTTCCATGAATTGGTAGGCTTTCTTTGGGTTTTGATGCTGCTGCACTCTAACTTTATGCCCTGGTGGTCAGATATGTTACAAGGGATTACTTCAATTTTTTTTTGTATCTGTTGATATTTGCTTTATGACCAATTATGTGGTCAATTTTGGAGAAAGTTCCATGAGCAGCTGAGAAGTATGTATATTCCTTTGCGTTTGGGTGGAAGCTTCTGTAGAAATCTATTAAATCCATTTGCAATATAACCTCTTTTAGACTCCTTATTTCTCTGTTGAGCCTCTTTCTGGTTGATCTATCCAGGGTTGAAAGTCTCCCACTATTAGGGTGTAAGAATTGATGTGGGATTTGAGCTTTAGCAGTGTTTCTTTTACATAAGTAGGTGCCCTTATATTAGGGGCATAAATATTTAAGATTGAAATCTTCTCTTGACCAATTTTTCCTGTGATGAATAAGTAGTGACCATCTTGGTCCCTTTTAATTGCTTTTAGCTTAAAGTCTACTTTGTTAAATATTAGGATTGCTACCCCCACTTGTTTCTTAGGACCATTTGACTGGGAAATCTTTTCCCAACCCTTTATTCTAAGCCTGTATCTGTCCTTGCAGTTGAGGTGTGTTTCTTGTAGGCAACAGAAGGATGACTTCTGTTGTTGTATCCATCTTGTTAGTGTGTGATGTTTTATAGGAGAGTTGATACCATTGATATTAAGGGAAATTAGTGACCATTGATTGATATTTCCTCACATTTTTGGTGGTAACTTGTTTGTATTTCCTTTCTCTGGAGTATTCTTCTGTGGAATTATTGATTGTTTGTGATTTTGTGGGTGTATCTTATTTTTAACCTTATCAGAGACCTGAAAGAAATGTAATATTATTCAACAAGCAAGATGTAAAGAAATAGGTAATCCAAAAGCCATGTGGTGTCAGGGACTAAGACCCTGGCTTAAGCCTCTAGGCCTCTAGCTAAAGGCTACCATGGGAACTTACTGAGAAACCAACCACTGAGCTGGATCGACCCCAAGTAAAACATGTTCTCCCAAAGAAAAATAGATGTTTTGGTTTGCTTAACAGTAACAGAGAATTAGCTCTAAAGAATAGAATAACAGGAACATTCTGTGGCTAGGTTACTTAGCAGCCCTCCTGATAACAGAAAAATAGCTCTAAAGAGTAAAATAACAAGAACATTCTATGGTTAGGTGACCTAGCAACCCTCTCCTGAAGCAAGACCTTTTTACCTTGCCAATATCCTGCTTCCCATGGCCAGCTTCCTGCAGGCGTTTGAAGATTGACCCCTCCCCATATTCTGCTTTAGAACTATATAAGCATGTCTTAAATAAAATTGCAGCTCAAACAGCTTCCCATTTGTCCTGCTGCCTTCTTTGCATCTCCCTTCCCTTTATTCTCTATTGTAGGTGGTCTTTCAGGTTAGCGTCCCGCAGGTCGGGGCAATGTGGCACAACAGATTAACGGAAATAGGTTGGATTAAGATGAAAGAGCTAGCTGTTCTATCATCTACTCTATCCTTGTGATTCTAAAGTTTCATATCTGAAATGTCTTTTATAATAACTAAGGAAAAATATACTTATAACTACCTATTCTTCAACTGCATCAGATACTATAAAAGGATATAAAATTAACTGATAATCAACTTCTAAAATCTAGAAATGAGATAGATGGCATCTGGCTGCATGAACATTTACCCAAAAATCCTTTGTAAAACTGGTGGGGCATCCATCTTAAGCCTACCTGCCTAGAGCCTCTTGCATGCCATTTAGTGAAGCAGACATTTAAAAGACTACTCTGTCCTTTTTTGCATAGTTCATCAGTTGCTTCTCCTTGTATCCTGAAGGATGTCAGGTAGTTTTCTCTTCACAGTAGTAACCTGAAGGAACATCTGCCAAAGTTCAGAAATCAATTTCTTTGGGTCCTGCATGTCCACTTTATATAACACACTGCAGACATTTAAGGCAAAAACAGTTTCTTATCCAATGGCTAACCTTTGCCTCAAAGAAAGTGAATTTCATATGACATTTCTTTAATGCCCATCATTCTCTCGAAGTAGATTCATACTGTCAGGAGCAGACTTGTCTCACTGTCCAGAAAAGTCTAAGTTCTTAAAATATTTTAGATGCCATATTCTGTAGGTCTTTGAAGTGTTTGAAAATTAGCTATCTAATTAAAATATAACCTTGTATACCTACAAAAACTTAACTAACATGACTATAAGTTAGATTATTGTAGATGACTATTAATCTGAATTTCTTACTTACACATTACAGATTTAATGGAATTACATAAACATATCTTAAACAAGACTAGAAATATACATACAGCATAACACAATTGACCTTAAATTTGTATCAATAAACCAAAATTCATACCAATAATATATTTTGAAATTAATGGCTAATTTTTGAACTAAAGTCATTCAATAATCTATCTTTTTAAATTATTCCTTTACCATATGCCCCCTTTTTTCTAAGAAAGAGATTGATTATCACCATTAACCATTTATAATAAAAACATTTAGTAACAATATTTGGGGAATCTGGGCATAGTTTTACATTACTACTTCCTGCTGAATGAGGGTGCTGGCAATCTTATGAGGGTTCTGAGGCTGAATCCTCTTAGTTTACAGCCTTGAAACTGATGTGGCCATCTAGTTCCAACTTCCTGTGCATGTATGTGCCCCACAGCAGTACCATTTGTAATAATAGGTTTCTGTCTGTCAGGTCCGTGATAGAAACATGCAGACCCACAGTCCCACAGAAACACACAGATTTTTTTTTAGGGGGTCTCATTTGATCAAACCATATTAGCCTGAAAGTAATCCAAAGGTTCTCATCTTCTGTGGAAAGAAAAGCAAAACCTCTTTTCCAAAGCAATATATGCTTAAACCCATATTTCAAAGTCAAAAACCCTTTAAAATATATATGATTATTTAACTTCACGCTCTTTACAATCAAATGTCTTTTTGCAGTTGACTTATAAACAGTTGAAAAATTAAAAGAAAACATTATAATAAACATAATCCAGACTGTGTATTTTTCATCTTTACATAACTTATTATATTTTTATTACTCTTCTTTTTTTTTTTTTTTTTAGAAATTTCTCTACATTTTTCTTTTCCTGCCTATGTATTTTTTTTTAACACATATTGTAACCCATTTATAGGCTTTCTCCATCTGGATTTGTTTTTATTTCATTTGCTTAATCATTTTCTAACCAGAAGAGCTTTTAAAATGCTAGACTGTAAAGTACGGCTTTGATTGATGATTTTGCTCCTCGCAGCTTTTCAACATGATAGAGCCACATTTATCTTCCTAATTCTGTGATACATTATTGAGTATTGTGGAGCTATTCACTATCCCAACTCCTGAAAATTTTAGGATGAACATTGCCACCAACTAGAGAACTACCTCCCTTTACTTATAAATTTTATTTAAATGTTTAGTAGCAGGGCCTCTTAAAGAGCCACACAGTTTTTGCTGCTTAGGCTGAATCAGGAAGCCTCTCTTAAAGCACCTGTTCATCTGCTTACTGCCAGAAAGTAGAGCTTTCCTAGAAAGCACTGCTACCAAGAAGCTGTCTTAGACTCTGATTCATTATTGTCTGTATAAAAAGAAACCTCAAATTCATCACATGAGCTTGTGATTACACTGAGGCTCTTGTGAGACTTTGGAAACCTGCCTAGTTGTATCTTATGCTGCCCACAGCAAACTTGCCATTTTTATAATTCAATACTGCATGCCAAGCTGTCTCTGTAGTATGGCTCACATCAGAGACACAGCTTGGAAACTGCTTTTGGCTCCATTTCTGTGCTCTAGAACCCTTTTAAGCTTTTTCAGGCTTCATGTATGTGTATGTGCCCCAGGGTGGGTTCCATTTGTAAAAAAATGTTTCTGGCCTATTAAGCCCATGATCCAAACATGCAGACCCACAGTCCCACAGAAACATACAGAAGCTTATATTAATTACATTTTGCTTGGCCTATGGCTGAGGTATATTGCCCATTAGCTCTTACATCTTAATTCAACCTACTTCAATACATCTGTCTTGCCTCATGACCTGTGGCTTGCCTATTTAAGTACATCTTGCTTTCGGGGTAGATGGATTGTGTCTCCCTTGACTCCACCTTCCTATTTGTTTATATATGCTCAAATTTCCAGCCTGCCTCTAAGATGCTTTGCCATAGGTCAAAACAGTATTTTTTAAATCAAGGATATTTACAGCATATAGATAAACAACCCACATCAACCAGCCCTATGAATGGGACTAGGTATGGGGACAGAGGCGATTGTAAGTAGGAATGGAATGGAGATGTGTCCTAGTCATACTGATCAAAAAGTATAAGCAGGACAGAAAAGCAGATAAGTTTTTCACTGGGACAATTTGGGAAGCTGGAGAGTGAAGGGTGCAGTTACTGTGAAAACCATGTATCCTGGGTAAGTACTGTCTTAAATCTGAAGAGATGGTACCAGCATTAGTGTTCCTGTAGCTTGGCAGCTGAAGAACTGCTGAAAATTATGGTCTAGGACTCTGACTCTTGGGGCTCTAGAGACTTGGGAGATAGCTACTTGAGTAGTGTTCTTTTCTCTGTGGAGTGCTGTGGGCTCAGCAGCAGTTTGGAGATAGCTGTTAGTATGTGAATGTAGAAGAGACCTCAGAATGGAGAAGTAGGGTGGGTACTTGTGTAGTAGGGGGAACTTTGCCAGAAGGTGGTTATTGAGAAAGATAAACCTTCTGTAAAGGTGCTCAAAAGAGCTTAGACAAATAAGAAAGTTTAAGACAGTTAAAGCTTAAGGTTGATAAAGTCCATGAAAAGAAGTGAAAGCCAAGATAACCCGGATTCAATGAAGATCTTGGTAAGACATTGTTTGATGATTTCATTGGCCCTCTAACTTTCCACAAGAATTGTAGACAGTAACAAATATGAAACTTTCAAGAGAGGTTGAGAGCTTCTGTCATAAGATCCATAACCCTGGAAATTACTGCTGGCCTGTTGTCTATTAAGATGGTCTATGCCACACCAAACTGTGAAATGAATGTACCTGAGCCACCACATCTGCTGTTTCTATAAAGGTGAGAAATTCTTCTACCCGTCCTGTAAATGTGTCAACAAGAGTTAAGAGATAATGGAGCTTTTTATGAGTGGGCATGTGGATGAAATCAACCTACCAATTCTCACATAGTTGGTAAATCTGGTTCAGGAGTTGACATACCTAGAGGAACTGCAGGTTGGCTTTGGCACACATATGTCTGTGAACAGGAGGGAATCTGTAAAATATGAGCTCAAATATGGGTGGGGTCCTATGTGTTAAGTCTGGTGGATATCATAAATGATGGACAGTGTCTGGTCCTGAAGGAGAATGAGGTGAATATTCAAGTCAAATGAGCCATCCCTTGACTGTGTACCTCCTTTTTTCAGTATTTTATCCCTCTTTTGATGATAAGAAACCTAATAGGAAGGTGTCAAATCACAATATGTTCAGTTGATCTAGTGGAGCTAGAGGTCAGTCCCTGGGCTACTGAGTGAGTCATCCCTGACAGTGCCTAAGATCACTGGGTCCTTGGGGGAATGATATCCCCAGGAATGGATTATGACTACCTCTGCTGGGACCAACAGGGCTTTTAAAAGATTGGCTATAAGGGGCCCACTAACTGTGGGAGTGCCTTTGGAGGTGAGAAAGTCCCTTTTCAAAGAATGAGGGATAAGCTATTAGGAAAAAATATTTAAAGTCAATGAAGATGTTAACCCATTGAACCTTGGCTATCTGGAGAATTCTAGTCAAAGCAATTAACTCAGCCATTTGTAAAGAGTTGCCCATTGGAGGGTGGGTTGCTTTTACTGTTTTAGTGAAAGTGACCACTGCATAAGCTGTCTGAAAGTTTCCTGATCTCTCTACAAGAGAGTTTCCATCAACAAAGTTGGAAGTTTCTGAAGGTTGGTATAGCAGGTCAATCTGGAGTGAAAATAAGACCCCCTATAGCCTCTTGGCAGTGGTAAGAGAAGGTACCAGAGACGAAAAGGACAAGAAAGAGGATGGCAGAGTTAAGACAGGGCTGGAGGCCAAGGTTATTTTGGGGTTTGCTAGAAACAATGAATGAAGGACTTTTATTCATGAGGGCTCAATGAGGGAAATTCAAAAATGACTCAGAAGGTTGGAGAGGTGGTGGGTAAATACCATTATTCTCTGGGAGAGGGTGATCTTGAGAACCTCCCAGTGGAGTTCAACTAGTGCTGTTAAAAGCTCTCAAGCATGGCTGTTATCCACAGATGGTGTGGTCCAGTTGTTTGGATAGAAAAGTGTCAATCTGGCTTGAATGCCTAACTGGTTGAACTAGAACCCTAGGGGCAACTCCCAAACTTTCATCTTTATAGAAGTGATAAGGTCAGGTGGGATCTGGAAAATCTAAGGCAGAAGCCAATAGAAAGGCATCCCTCAATATATTAAAGTGGCAGTGGACAGTGCCTCGGTATGTGAGGAGCTCTGTGAAAGTCTCTCTGGCTTCCTGGTACATAGGCTTGGCCATAATGGCAAAGTTAAAGATTCAGTGATGGAAGAATCTTATCAGGCCCCAAAATGAAAGAATCTGGTTTGCTGTGGTCAGGGGTTATAAATCCTGCAGGGCTCAGACTATATGTCAGAGGTGAGAATGTGGGAACCCAGGCTGAGCTGAATGCCCAAGTACACTGCAGTGGAAGAACACAGATGAGCCTTGAATGGAGTAACATGATATTTAATGAAGTCCAGGTAGTTCAGGAGTAAAAGGTATCTTGTGAAAGAGGTAGGGAGAGACTGCAGAGAGGAGTCATCTATATATTAGAGGAGTATGCTAGGACCAGGGTCAAAGGTAAGAAAATCCTGAGCTAAGACTTGACTAAAGAAATGAGGGCTGTCCTGAAAACCCTGAGGGAGTATATTTCATATAAACTGTTTGCAGTTCTAGGTGTCACGTTCCATCCAGGTGAAGTCAAAAAGAAAGTATAAGTCTGAGTTGGGTGTAGGGAGACAGTTAAAAAAATAGTCCAGGATGACAAAAGGCAAAGTTGTAGGAGGAATATTAAAAAGGAAGCTGTAGGGGTTGTTAACCATGATGTATCAACTATCTCATTAATGAGGACTTGTACTAAACCATAAAGATTGGTAAGTTTATACACAGGAAAAATGTGGGTTTGGCAGGGCAAATTCATAGGAATTAAAAGTCCTTGAGAAAAAAGGTCGGTGATAATGGGCTTGATTTCTTAGGAAGCTGAGGTCTAGAAGGGAAGGAGGACAGGTCCTTTCAGCAAACAAGAACTGACTGGTGGTGAGCAGACATCACCATGGTGGAGATACCCCATAATTGTGGATCCACTTGAGTTGGGAGGTTTGGTACAGGACAGTCTTGGGTAGGAAACTATGAGGCTATTAAGGGGAGAAGAGTATGGTGATCAAGATGAAAGTGGCTACAAAGTTGCTAAGAAAGTCATGACCAAGTAGAGGTAGAGTACAAATTGATATGAGTTAAAAGAAAATGTGAGAATAACACTGAAAGAATGCCAAAGAGAGAAAGGAGAAATTATATGAGCAAAGGCTTCAAGATCATGATGAAAAAACCCTGAGAGACAGCTCACCCGAGCTATTAAGCTGTTGGGAAATCACTGACTCAAAAATAACAACTGAATAGGACTATAAGAAGCCTTTTGAATGTAGATAACAATTGAATGATGTGGAAATTTGGTGGGGTCTGATAATGGTACTAGAATTGAAAACATTTTGCTCAGTCTTGATACTAGGGGGAAGGGCTTGGTCCTATCTCCACTAGATATGCCAGACTACACTGACTCACCAAGGAAGTCCTTACTATCTCTGAAGAAAAAATGGGGGTGGGGTGGGTAGAAGCTGAGGGATGACTTGGAAGAGGGGAGGGAGGGAGAGGAGTACTAGATATGTTAAAATACTTTTTTAAAGTATGCAGCAAGGTTACAGGATCATAAAATGAAAGGAGTGGAACCTACCCACTTCCATGACAGAAGTTGGTGAGGAGTCTGTGGGACCCAAATGAGAGTTCTTGAGTGGAGGAGGGGGTATGGGCTTGAAATATTCCATTGGTCCCAGCCATCTCCCAGAGAGGGCAAAGGAAGGAATGAGTCTACCAAGACCAGGTATGAAAAGATACTGCAGAAAATTTGGGAGAGGTAAGCAAGTATATGGATGAGGGCCAGAGCATAGGGAGGGATAGTAGGAAAGAGGGGAAGAGAGAAAGCTGGATAAGGAGAACAAAGTTAGTCCTGAACCTTTGTCCTGGAATGGGGAGAAGGGAGGGGTAGATAAATGGAGGAATATTGGCCACTCAATAGAACAGTGTAGGAGGGGGATAGGTAGGCAGGGTTTAGGGGAGTGAGGGAGGACCCAGTGTTTCTGGCAGCATGGTCAGAATGGAATGCAGTAAGTAGCATGAATGAGACTCAGAGCCAAATATTGGGGGAAGGCTGAAATACCAGAGAGAGGAAGCACCACAGTCAGTTCTCATCCCGCTGTCTTGCAACTTCCTTAGCCTCACTTCTGGTATTCCTAGTCACTTCTACCAGTTGCTTCTGTGTCTGCCTTGTTTCTATGAGCCCTTATATATCCAATCCCATCCAGATTAGGTTTAAAGGCATGTCACCTTGAACTCACAGAAACAGAAGAAGTTCTGTCTCTGGAGTTATGGGATAAAGGATTTTGGTTACCACTTCCAGCTTTCCCTGTGCTAGGATTAAAGATATGTGTGATAGACTCAGCTGTTTATTCTTGTGTTCAAGGATCCAGGATTTCCTGAGCTGTCTGCCTAGGATTTGACTATGTGGTCTCTCTGATATCCCACATCTATTAAATATTTAACATATATCCACAATGGAATATTCAGGGTACTAGAAATCTGTAGATCCCAGCATCCAAGCAACACATCTGGGCTATGGAACATCCTGGCTACAGAAGGAAGTGTGGGAATGTAAAACCCAAAATCCGTGGATGCACAGCAGTTTTGAACACTTATCTCCACACCAGCAAAAATTTTCAAGATGATGGAGGTTCATAAACTCAAAATTCCCTTTAGTGGTCATCTTGAAGAGTGTGTTGTTGCCAGGCCCTAATGCACAGAAAAGTCAGACATTCAGGACCTGTGGTATCAGGTGTTTGTGGATCTGGCTGAGAACCACAGCTGCCCATATCACAAGGCTGTTCCAGAACCTGAAATATAAAGCAATGTGTCCACTCATATAGAATTTTGGGTCAATTGGTTGATATGGTATGGGGTATGCCTTTGCACAGAATGCCTTCTGTAAAAAAAATCCCAACCAACAAAGACAATGATCTTTGTTGCATCAATGTATCAGGGTTGCCCCTGGTACAGCCACATCTTGGTGGGGTACTCCAAAATTGAGAGGGATCATGGATGCCTAGAGGCAGTGAGTTGGAACAGGTAACTTACTGGGTCAAAGGTTCTAGTCTGTTTCAATAGACTCTCTAGAGTAGGTGTAAGGAAATGAGTGGTTTTCTCATATGGCCCAGGGATGACAGGGACATGCAACTTTTTCTGGTCAAAGCACTAAGATGAAAGGTTTCTATACCCTGATATTAAGCCTCTCCATTGACACAGTAATCAAAATAAAACTAAATTAAGAATAAAAAATTAGGTTTAATGGGTGAAACATTCTTGGGTGATTTTTATTGCCCCCAGGGAGAAGCCAAAAAAAAGTGGTTATTCTCTGGGAAACAGCTGATACCCTGTAGGTGTGGGCTTGAGTACCTCTGGGGAAGGATTCACCAGCTTGGCAGGCTTTTTGAAGTCAGTGTCTGGAAAGAAAAAGAGAAAGGTGAGGCTGAAGTGGAATTCCCAGCTAAATACATATTATATTGTATGAGAAGTTTATATTTAATAAAAATAAAATTAAGAATAATAAAAAAGAAAATGTGGCTATAAATTTGAGTTGGAACAGGGTGAGTTTGAAGGAGCACAGAAAGAAATATAAAGTGTGGCAAATAATAAACTATAAAAATATTAATAAAATTATTTTAATTTTTTCATTACCTCTGAAGGAATCTATGTTGTCTATAAAGTTTGGATATAGACAGCTTACATTTGTAAGTTTTGCCTTTCAGTCCTACCAGACATGTAACAGAATTTTGCCATTTATAGCTAATACATAACCCTTTGAAGATGAATTGTCCACTGAAGATGTGTGTAGATGAACAGTGATCAAACAAGCAAGAGCAAAGCCTTCCCCTTGAAGCATATTGCAAGGAGTACTTTCTGGGCCTCTCAGGACAGGTGCCACATTGAGATGAGTTTTCTATGTAGTTCTGGCTTTCCTGCAGGTAAATATATAGACCTGGCTGGCCTTAAACTCGGTGACATCCTTCTGGCTCTTCCTCCAGACTGCTGGGGTTAAAGGCACACATCACTATTTCCAGCTACAGGTTTTGAGACTGGACAATCTCTAGTTTAATGTTCTATCTGGGTCTTACTGTAAGCCCTTGCTTTTCAATAGAAGTTTAGCATCACTGACTTACAGAGTTTGTGCCTGTGAATACTTTCTCAAGCAACAATTATGTTTCTTTAGAACTCTCTAACAAAAGCATGTCTAATTACAGTTTTTAATTGATCATCCTTATAACACAACTTCTTATCTCATATCATTAACATATAATGTCAAACTCTTAAAAAAAAAAAAAAAAAGATACATGATCATTTCCTAAGAGCCCTGCTCTCAGGCTATTGGCCCAACAGGGAATCAGTTCTCCCCACTGGAAACAGGAAGTATTTCAGAGACAAGTAAGTGTTCACTGAACTGAGATTGCTCATATTGATTCCATAAAATGTTACCGAAAAACCAAAAGCAGTTTGGACAAGAGAAATTGCATTTAAACTGTGAAGCATAAAACCACTCATGAAGCCTGTGATTTTTTTTTAAATTTGTTGCTTACAAAAAGGTCTTATTTATTTTGAATCTGCTGAGCCAAAACTATCTTTTAATGGAGTAAACTATAACCTCAATTAACCCTGATCACCTCTTCAACTCAACAGGCAATTAAAGGAAGAAAGCAAATAATCCAGTGTACAGTTTGCTATAAAGGGCAAGACACTCTGAACTTTCTCTTAATTCACCAGACAGCCACTGGAAACTTTAAAAAATAAGAAAGGATAAGAAAAAAAGAAATGCATTCAAAATTATAATCTCAAATTTATATTTTAATGGAAAAATACTATATGCTAACAGCAAATGATAAAAAATTATATTCACTCCTGTCTTTTCTGTTTTTGTTCTGCCCAATGCCCTAAAACTTGTTCACTTTTACTACTTACCATACTCAAGCTGTGCTAACAAAATCTAATAGAGTGGGTGACTTGAGAACAATCAATACTTATTTCTCCAGGTTTTGGAAGTTTTTAAAGTTCAAAATCAAGGTACCTGAAAATAGAGTGTCTGGAAAGCACTGCTCCTTGATATTCAGGATTTTTATGCTTGTTTTAAAAGCAGAGAGAGAGAGAGAGAGAGAGAGAGAGAGAGAGAGAGAGGGAGAGAGAGAGAGAGAGAGAGAGACAGAGACAGAGAACAGAGAGACAGACACACAAATACACAAAGAAAAGCAGAGCTAGACAGAGACTCAGACATAAAAGAGACAGGGACACAGAGACACAGATACAGAGATACAGAGACAGAGAGTTAAACACAGAGAGTGACAGAGAGACAGAGATAGAAATAGACAAACACACATTCATGTATACACACTGAGGACAAAGAGAGAGACTTGTGTTATATTATTAGAACAAGACTTTACTTTTCTAACAGGATTGACCCTACAAAGGCATTACTTTCTAGTACTAGCATACTGTGAAATAGGATCTTGTGTGTACTCTTTAAGGTTATTGAACAAATAAGTTTTCCTCCTAAGTCAGACTTCAAGGATATATTCAAAGAGAATCTATTGTTTCTAAAAATATTTAGTTTCCTAAGATCATAAATATCCTCTTTCTCCCCTATACAAGACAATGCTAAGATCCCCACAACAACCTCTTTCCCACACACCGAGCCAAAGAAAAAAAGCTTGAGTGATTCCAGGTGAGCAAAACTGCAACACTTTAATCTTTTCCCTTCCCCAGATTTAGCAAGGTGTTCAAAAACTTTACTGTGCAGTCACTAGACACTAGAGTCCTCTAAAAATAAACCATAACACAGCTACCTCAAGGTTTATGTAATGAACAGATAAAGCCTAACCTAGGATTACACTCACTCCACTTCCAAACCTTCTTTCTCTCCCTCTTTTTTCTCTTAATCTGTCATTCCCAAGGATCTCTTACTAACTCATATTTTTTTCTGAGCTCCAAAAACAAAACTCACCACTTCATGACCCAAACTCCCAGACTACAGGAATTGAGTCAAAAAATCCAGCAGACATCTTCACCCCTGAGCCAGCCGGAAGTAGTCTTATAAAGATAGATCAAGGTGACCCTGCTCATTTCCCCTTCCCCATAAACCTGGCTTTTTAAAAAATTATCAGAAAAAATGTGGAATGTAAGCATTTTTACATGCCATACAGTGGGCCCAGAATGACACCAAGTAGGAACTGGCATTCATCTATGACTGCAGCAGAAAGGCTGTTGGTAAAGCACTGAACAAAGGTCATGCCCACAGGTCTGTTTATGTAGATCTGGGCCTACCCACTCCCTTAAAAGAAAATGCCCACATGGGGGCCACTGTCTTTATCTTCTGCTTCTTCCCCCTCCCTGCGTCCTGGTTTAATAAACTCTAGAGTGGTATCCACTGCTGTATTTCTTATCATATGCAAAATACCAGTGAGCCTCCTGGGGCTGCTTATAAGCACGAGTAAGTGACATTATTTGCAGGGAATGCTAAGAGGTTACTTATGGGAACATGGTACTTTAGAGAAAAAAAATGAAAAAAAAATGGGTACTTCACCAAAAGTTCCACTTTAGTGCTTGTGACAGTTTCATGGCAGCTGCATTAGTTGAAAGCATTCTAATATCTATCTTATGACCACTTTCTTATAGTAGGATACATATGAAAGAAATTTACTGAATATTCATTGCATTATTCTTTGCTAATAAGCATGGTAATAGGTCTGGTCTTTGATGGTGCTCTGCAAATTACCTCTAATGTTCTCATTTCAAAATGCCAATAGACATAACAAACATAAAGATCAGGGTTCTGCAAAATAAGTCTTAATCACATTTTTTGAGGAAAATATAATTTTACATTATAATTTTGTATACTATCAAGGTCTATGAGAAAAACTGTTCAAAAAATGCAAAGTTATATAGTCAATAACATGTATTTAGCAGCAATTTAAGAATCAGTCTTTTGTGTCTCTGTATGTACTGATAAGCTTAAACTATAAGTTTTCTTATAATCTATGTAATACAGATAAAGAAACAAATAGATGGATAAATAGGGGCTTACAGAAAGAAGATAATTTAGAAGTGCTTGACTAAGTAACATAGAAGCTATGCTTAGCCACACAGTTTTTTATTTTCCTCTGCAGCCTAAGCAAAGACAGAGGAGAAGAGATTGAAGCTGCTACAAAGAGCAAAGAACAAAGGATGCACTGAAAGAGGCTTAGAGAAAAAAAATTCTTTAAGTGGATTGAAGGACATTCTAGATGGATTGAAGATGTCCAAGAGGGAGTAGTGCTGGTGTCTAATAAATTCTGTAAGGGTTTATGGCCAATAAGAATGTGAATACCATGTCAAACAATTATCTAAAATAAAATACCTTGTAAAACTAACCCAAGGAGTATTGACAGATACCTTTATAAGCATATGTAACTCTTGCATTAAAAGAAACAGTGTCCATCCTTTAAAAGGAAAGCGGTTCTGATACAGGATAACATGAATAAAAAAATTTAAAAAGCTTGAGACCTTATGAAGAATCATTCAGTCATAATAATAGAATGCTTTGAGGAAAGAGTTTATTTAAACAGAGACTACAATGTTACTCACTTAGGCCTGGTGGATGAAGAGAGAGGAACTGTAATATAAGCTGTGTAGAATTTCAATGTTATTCATTACCATGTACAGAGTTTCAAAGACAATAATGATTGTAACTTCTGATGTGACCATGACCACTATACTTCCAGTGATTTGCACTTATAAAATCGGTCATATGTGTAATAGTTTTACACCTCATCACTGTGAGAAAATACCTAACTAAAAGAAAATGAAGGGAAGTAGAGATTATTTTGGTTCGTAGAGAAAGGTCTCTTGTCATGGTTACAGGAAAGCTTGAGGCAGAAGTTGGTCACATTCCACCCCAATCAGGAAGTAGAAGAGCTAAATGTCGTTGTCCAACTCTGTATGCATGTTTTATTTTCAAGGACCCAACCCATGAGTGGTGGTGCCCTCATTATGGGTGGTTCTTTCTACCTCTGTTAACTTAATAAAGATAACCTCTCCCAAAGACACTAGAGACTATCCTACTTTAGAAAACTCTTCACATGCATGCCCATGGGACACATCTTCTAGGGGGACTCTGGATCTGATCAAGTATACAATTAGATTATCCATCACAGATTGTAAAACTCACGCTATGTATATTTTGTTTAAATTAAATATTTCTAAATTTACATCTTTTTATGTGTATTAGCAGTTTTCTGTAGGTTATATATGTACCACATGCTTACCTGGAGATGTCAAAAGCCAAAAGAGGACATCAAATTCCCTGGTTTAGGAACTCAACGTAAGTCCTCTGCAAGAGCAAAAAATGATGTTGATGATGGAACCATCTTGGCAGATCATATTACTGAGATTAAATATATTCTAAGTGAGACTTTGTAAGTTTTCTAGATAGAATATAGAACATTCATGTTCCATGAGAAGAATCTATTAACTTAATCACAGCATTTAGGTAAGAATTTATTTCATATTAAACACAGAGCTAGTGAGCTGATTGATGCATTTGTGTATGAGTGTTCTGGAACCATTTAGTAATGAGCCAGGGAGAAACAAGTTATTGAATCAACAAACTTTATTTATTAAGAAATTAACTTCATTATGCCTACACTGTGAACCATAATGTTATTGTGGAGAGCTGGGGCTGGAGAGATGGTTCAGCAGTTAAGAGCTGACTGTTCTTCTGGAGGATCTGAGTTCGATTCCCAGCATCCACATGACAGCTAACAACTGTCTGTAATTCCAAGATCTGACACCCTTACACAGTTATACATACAGGCAAAACACCAATTCACATAAAATTAAAAAACGAAAATATCTTCATTATGTCTACACTGTGAACCATAAAGCCTAACGTTGGTCAACAGAAGGTTATTTTATAATTTCTAAGACTGTGGTGATGCAGGTGTCAAGTACAAATAACAGTTGCTTAGAAAAACAAGTAAATCCCAGAGACTATTGATTATAAATACAATAATTCTGAAAACATCTCTAAAGCTGTCTATTGCATATTTTCTTTCAATATAATTCTTTACAACACATAGGCTGGCCAACATTGTTGAAAATATACTGTTCAGTTTATTTCAAACTTAGCCTTTTTAAATTTTCTAGTGTTACTTTCCTTTCATTACTTTGTAGATTGACAATTGTTGATCAGTACATATTCACTGTAATTAAATTTATGATATACTTTACAACAGACATAACAGCATTATTTCATTAAAAGATACTCATAAAGACTCTGACTTATTTTCTGATCTTTACTGGTAGCTCTCAAGACCTATTCTTTCTCATTTACTTTTATTGGACATCTGGAGCATTCCAAATGAAAGCCAACATTAACTTTAGACTGGTGGGATACAAGTAGGAAACATTCCTACTTTCCCACCACAGTGAAACCCAGATCTTCCCAAGTGATCCTAAAATGTCTTCTATTCTTTTTCCTTTTCTTTAGTATGAAGATAATCCTGTGGGCCTGGTAGTACATGCCAATAGCCCTAGCAGAAGCACAGTGGAGGCTGAGGCAGAATGATTGTAACTTAAGGAAATCATGAGCTATAAA
>PVIH01004572.1:86931-105477 GCA_004025045.1 Sigmodon hispidus
AAAAAAAAAAAAAAAAAAAAAAAAAAAAAAAAAAAAAAAAAAAAAAAAAAAAAAAAAAAAAAAAAAAAAAAAAAAAAAAAAAAAAAAAAAAAAAAAAAAAAAAAAAAAAAAAAAAAAAAAAAAAAAAAAAAAAAAAAAAAAAAAAAAAAAAAAAAAAAAAAAAAAAAAAAAAAAAAAAAAAAAAAAAAAAAACCCACAACCTAAAACATGACAAAAGGAGTATAAAATGAAAAAACAAACAAAAAATCAAGAAAGGATCTAATAGATATGCTTAGAAAAATGTCATCTTAACATTTATGTGTAATTTTTACACATAGCTGAGGTGTCATCTCAATCCCAGATCACTGTCATCTTGTGTTTCTGGACACTGTCTTTTAGCAGTCACTTGTGATCCTACTCTCTCTGGTCTGGTCCTCTCTCAGAATGAGGTAATACGATAATCCCTGGGGTCACATTTTTCTATCGTGGACTCATCAATGCTGGGAGATATGTGTCTCTTTAGAGCTTCCTCTACTATTGAGTGGAAAACCAGTAATATGATCAGTTGCTTTTAGATGGCAATTATTTCCAAGTACTTACATATGGGAAGTAAGCACTGTACCATTGAGTTATATCCCTGTTTTTCTTATATGTTAATGCTTTAAACATAAAGTCTTGTTTCCCTGCCCAAGTTGGGTTGTTATACTCTATCTGTTGCCTGGCTAGTGCCTGAAAATACAGACATGGACTATTTCACACAGCTCAGAAAGGTTTTAATCAGAGAAACTTAATATTCTCTTTTAAGCAACCATTTTTATACATGCTCTTTCAGTCTCTTGTTAACAGATAATTTTACTATCAATAACTGCCCATCCTTTGCTAATTAATATATAAATTTTGATGCCAGAAATCCATGATCATTAAAATAAAATATGTTTCAGCCTTTTAGAATCAACAGCCCATTAATTTGCATTAATTATATCTCCATAGAATTAGATTGATCCAAAGTTATTTTGAGGTACATGATAATGGATTTAGAACCAACATAATAATTTCCCTTGAATAATTCATTCACTAGAATTCAAGCTTGAACTAAAAGTAAAAATTATGTTTGAGGACATGAGAGGATAAGAAAATTGATTTGACTGTTATTTCCAGGCAGACTTAGAGCCATTCAAAATGATCAGGTATGGAAACACATTTCTTACTTTTTTAAAAAATTAAGTTTTTTTTTAATTAAGAAAACAATAAAGTGGTTCCTGAGAGACTAAGATGCTAAGTAGAAATCTTAAGCTCAACTATAAAAAAGAGTAGATTTTTTTCACTACACTCCTAAGTAGAATAAAACTTGGAGTTGCATTCCTGATATTTAAATATGATTGGCTAAAAATTGTCAAGACTTTCTATTAGAGCCTAAAATAATCCAACTAAAAAGGAAAAAATTTGGAAATATAGTACTATTATTATCATGTGTAATCAATATATATCAGCACTTATTATAATTCCATTAAAAGGAAATATTTTTAATCTGGTTCTTGACAGAAAAAGAAACCTAAATATCATATGTCTACACAGGTATGAAGAAACCAGAACTAGTTTTTTAATCTACACTTTACTATAAACCATAAGCATGAGCATGAAGTACTTTGTAGCAGAAGAAGGCATCTACAAAAAACTATCAAACTACAATCATTTCTGAAGTCCTTTCTCAAAGTAATTAGAATACACCAAAAGCCACAAAACTAAGATGATCAACACAGAAAAAAAACAATTTGAGGTATTTTGGGAGAAAACTGATGCCTGCACATAGCCTAACCATCACTGTTTCTGTGTAGAGAGGAGTGAACTTCTTCAAACATTCATCTGAGGAGAGAAAGAAAAGCTAGAAATGTGTTTAACAACATAGGAAGGGAGAGACAAGTGCATTTCAATTTTTATTTATTTAATTTTCTTTTTTCCCATTTCTTTACTTATTTAAAAAGTTTATTTTCATGTATACCACTGCTTGCCCCACCTTCCCTCCTCCCAGACCCTCCAAATTCTCCCTCAGCTTCCCTCTCTGCCATCCCCCCACCTATTCTCCACAGAGGACAAGGACACCCCCCCAAGGTGAGTCAGTTAAGTCTGGCAGGTCTGATCCCTCATCCCAGTGTTAAGGCTGGGTTAGATGTTCCTCTGTAGAAAATGAGCTCCAAGATGCCAATACATGCACAGGAACATAGTCAGATCTTACTCTAAAAAGCTCCACAAACTGCTCATGCCATTTGACAGTCATTTACCTTTAGAGGGTTTATTTTCTTTCCATGAAGTTTCCCCAGGGGCTGTTTCTCATTTAATGAGTTCCCAAGAGTTAGAGCCAGCCATCTCTGTGGGTCTCCTCTTTATAATCCTAATCCCTTTGCTCATATTCACTCTCCTCAATCTCTCTTCACCTAGACTGGGGACTCAACCTGCTGCTTAGCTATGCTTCTCTGCTTCCACCTCTATTTATTGCTGGGTGAAGAAGGTTCTAAAATAACACTAAAGGTAGTTGTTTATTTGATTATAAAGAAAGTCTTGTTTAGGCACCCCCTGTACTATTGGTTGGAGTCCTAGCCGAGAATAACCTAAATTCTTGGAGGTTTCCCCAGCACCCAGCCTCTTTTCACCCCACAGTGGATCTCTCTATTAAGATCTCCATCTCTTTTTTCTCCCTCTTTGTTACTCCTCCTAACTCAACCTACTCTTTCTATCATGATTTGTTCCTACTTCTCCTTCATAACTAGCAGTTATACCAATTTGCTGAAAAGATCTTTTCTATTTTCTCTTCTCAGGGGGATCCCTGAATGTCTCTCTCAAGTTTCTTCTTTTCCAAAGTTGTTCAGAGGTTGTAGTTTACAGCTTGAGTGTTCTTTGCTTTTTGTCTATAATCCATTTATGAGTGAGGACATACCTCACTCAGGATAATACTTTCCAAATCCAGCAATTTGCCTGCAAATTTTAGAATGTCATTTATGTAAAGATTCCTGGGATTCCATGTAGCTGAGCCTACTAAACTCAGATGGGATGCACCTTGCATGGAGGCACGCTCCTGGACCCAGAAGCACCTCCCTGGACCCATGACACATACCTGTGCATGCCCCTTCCCTTAAAAGCTGCTGTGAGCCTGTGCTCTGGCCCTTTTCTTTTTCTGTCTCCTGACTTTTTTCTCGCTCCTCTGTTTCTTTATGTCCTGGGACTCTTTTCTTAAATAAACTCTAGTGTTTGGCCTTGTTAGTGTGCTTGCTCTCCCGCAAGGAACTAACATTGGTGCTATGGACTTGGTTAGGTTCCCTCCTGAGCACAAAAGCTAGGAAAATCTGATTCTGAGGTTCACTGCAAGACCATGCATCTTTTATCTGCCCATCGCCACAATATTCAAACACCAGTGGATTTCATTGGTAAGTGCTTCCCCATCTCCAGACATGCATGCACTCCTGGCTTTTTCCCATTACTACAAAACGTCCAGGGACATGGTCCCATGAGAGAATTTACACTAGCACTTTCCAGTGGCGCCATGGAGAGGTCGAAGGCACGTGGTTCTGAAAAGCTGAAGAGTTTTTCGTTATCGTGTTGCATTGTGTAAGTTCCTAGCACTCCCTCTTTGAGCTGACTAGCACTCAAGAGGCACATGTGCAGGTTGGTTGGGACATGTCAAATGGAGAGCAGATATTTTACAAGGGCTCACTTTAGCAAGCGATGGGCAAATAAAAAGAGTTTCTCCTGTCTTTTCTCTTTTTTCATCAGCTCTAAACCTCTTCTAACTCTCTGTTCTTAAAAGTTTTCCTATTTATTTTCATATCTCAATGCTAAACTTTTCTTTCTAGCTTTCTGTTCTTCTTTTTCTGACCACACAAATCCAGTTTTCCCTCTACAAAAAGCAACTAATAATAAAAGTTGGCAAATTTTCTCAGATAAATTCAAATTACGCTATAGACTAAAGGCGAGTTTAAAAACAGGCACAGCTCATACTAGATCCCTGAGTGTGTGATCTGTTTTTTAACCTGACATTGGAACTAAACTTAGACCTTGAGAGGAGACCTCAGGCAGACTCCAGTCAAAAGTTGGCTTTTAAGATAAATCATGAGAGAGATGCTGCCTGCTGACAAAAGCTGTCTGGCCAACTACTGCCTTGCTCTTGCTTAGCCTCACAGAGGCAAGCTCAGGCCTTGTCTAAGACTCCATTAGAGGAATGCTGGTCTAAGTGAATGCCTCCTAACCCCAAGTGGCAAAGAGACATTACACAGAGATTACTACTAACTAATCTAAGGTCTGACTGTAGGCAGTTAATGACAGTTAATGTAGCCAAGGCTTCCCTAAGCTGATCACCCTCATTGCAAAGAGGGGGCCTTGAGTAGTCTTCTCTGTGTAGACATCAAAAGCCATATACTCTCAGTCCTGCAGGCAAGAACTTTGGGGTCTCACTTCTCTTTCTACCCTCTCCATTGTCAAAATAAAAAGCAAATAACACTTCGCCTAAAATCAGACTGCCAACTGCTCTAGCCATCTCTATTCACTTTGCTTCAACCTGTCAGTTCCAGTCTCCCAGGTGGACACCAAATATAAATCATTTCTCTAAAATCCCCCATCTCTGAGTTTTCCATTCCAGTTTGCTTCTGAGATGAAGGTCAACAAACTCCAAGGTATTTTGGCTCAACCCTCCCCACTTCCACAGCTGCTGCTTTTCAAGAGCCGTTTTCAAAGTCAATACAGGTAAAACAAATACCCCCCAGACCAAAAGAAACAAGTCAATGCAAGTAAAACAAACCATTTCCTACTCCCTCTCAAAAACCTTTTCCATCTCCAAAGCTAGCTCACTATATTATCACTTCCCAAAATTATCTCACTAATTCATGATTTTTTCCGAGCTCCAGAAAACATGGCCCTGTGACTCATTCTCTATCTACAAACAAGATAAACTACAACTCCAAATCCAGCAGACATCACCCTTCTGTCAGCAGGAAGCAGTCAGACAGAGACCGTAACAACCCCACCCCCATAAACCTAGTTTTTTTTTTTTAAATAATAAACAAAACGGTGATATGTATGGATTCCTGGCATTCCACATAGCTGAGCCTACTCAGCTCAGATGGGAAGCACCTTCCACGGAGGCACGCCCCTGAGCATGGCTAAGTAAACCCTGGAGCATTGTGTATGGAAGCACCTCCCTGGACCCAGAAGCACCTCCCTGGATCCATGACACATACCCCTGCACGCCCCTTCCCTTAAAAGCGGCTGTGAGCGCATGCTCCAGCCCTTTTCCTTCTCTGTCCCCTGACTTCTTTCTCGCTCTTCTATTTCTTTATGTCCTGGGACTCTTCTCTTAAATAAAATAAACTCTAGTGTGCGGCCTTGTTAATGTGCTTGCTCTTAGGTATGAAACTAACAATTTATTTTAACTGCTGAGTAGTACCCCATTCTGTATATGTAACACAGTTTGTGAATCCATTCTTCAGTTGGGGGGTATCTAGGTTGTTTCCAGATCCTTGCTATTACAACTAATGCTGATATGAACATAGTTGAGCTAATGCCTTTGGGATAAGAATGTGCATCCTGTGGGTATATATTCCAAAACTGGAATTGCTGAATCACTGAAGAGATTCCCATTTTACTGAGGAAACACCATACTGCTTTTCAAATTGGCTATACAGGTTTATACTCCCACCAAAAATAGAGGAGTATTTTCCTAGCTCTGCATCTTCTCCAGCATAGGTTGTCATCTCTATTTTGGATCTTAACCATTTGGACAGATGTATAGTGGTATTTGAAAGTTTTTTTTTTTATCTACATTTTTCTGATGGCTAAAGACATTAAGTAATTCTTTAGGTCCCTCTGAGCCATTTGTTATTCTTCTGTTGAGAATTTCCTTTTTGGTTTTGAACTCCATTTTTAAATTGGATTATTTGGGTTTTAGGCCTGTAGTTTCTTGAGTTCTCTATATATTTTAGAGATCAGTCTTCTGCCAGCTGTAGGGTTGAAGAAGATATTTTGCCATTCTATAGGCTGTCATTTTGTCTTAGTGACTGTATCCTTTGCCTTACAGAAGCATCTTAGTTTCAAGAGGTCTCATTTATTGTTTGTAGTGTCTGTGCCACTGGTTTTATATTTAGGAAGTGGTCACCTGTGCCAACACATTGAAGGGTATTTCCTACTTTCTTTCCTATTAAGTTCAAAGTAGCTGGGTTTATGTTGAGGTCTTTGATCCACTTAGATATGAGTTTTGTGCAGGGTGATAAATATGGGTCTATTTGCATTGTTTTACATATTACCAGCCAGCACCATTTGTTGAAAATACTATCTTTTTTCCATTGTATATTTTTGGCCTTTGTCAAAATTCAGTTGTTCACAGGTGTGCGAATTAAGGTCAAGTTCTTCAATTTGATTCCTTTGATTTATAAGTCTATTTTTTATGCCTGTACCAGGCTGATTTTTTATTACTGTAGCTCTATAGTGTAGCTTGAACTCAGGGATGGTAATGACTCCTGAAGGTTTTTGTTTCTGAGTATTTTTTTTGTTTTTATTGAACGGGATTGTTTGGGCAATCCTGGGTTTCTTGTTATTCCATATGAATTTGAGTATTTTTCTCCCAGGGTCAGTAAGAATTTGTGCTGAAATTTTGATGGGGATTGCAATGTATCTGGAGATTTCTTTTGGTATAATTAATATTTTTATTATGTTGGTCCTACCTATCCAGAAGCATGGAAGACATTTCCATTTCCTGATATCTTCTTCATTTCTTTTTTAATGACTTAAAGTTCTTGTCAAACAGGTCTGCAACGTATTTGCTTAGAGTTAACCCAAGATATTTAACATTATTTGCAGCTATTATAAATAATGATTTTTCCCTGATTTTTCATCTGTTTTCTCATTTGTGTATAAGAGGGCTATAATTATTTGAGTTAATCTTATACCCTGCTAGATTGCTAAAGGTGTTTATCAGCTGTAGGAGTTCCCTGGTAGAATTTTAGTGGTTAGTTATGTATAACATCTGCAAATAGAGATAGATTGACTTCTTCTTTTCTAATTTGTATCCCCTTAATTTCCTTTTGTTTTCTTATTGCTTTAGCTAAAACTATAAGAGCTATATTGAATAGATAAGAAAGATGACAACCTTGTTTTTGATTTTAATGGAATTTCTTATAGCTTTTCTCCATTTATTTTTATGTTGGCTGTTAGCTTGCTTTATATCATCTTTTTATATTTAGGTGTTTTCCCTGTATTTCTAATCTCTCTAGGACTCTTATTATGAAGCAGTGTTGAATTTTGTCAAAAGCTTTTTTAGTATTTAAGATGATTATGTTTTTTTTTTTTCTTACAGGTTGTTTATATGATGGATGACATTCACAGTTTTTTGTATGTTGAAACATTCCTGAATCTCTGGGATGAAGCCTCCTTTATCCTGGTGAATGATTTTTTGTTATGCTATTAAATTTAGTTGCCAGTATTTTATTGAATATCTTTGCATTGGTGTTCATGAGGGAGACATGTCTGTAAATCACAGTCATTGTTTCATCTTTGAGTGGCTTAGATATAAGGGTGACTGTAGCCTCATAAAAAGAGTTCAGCAATGTTTTTTCTATTGTAGGGAACAATTTGAAGATTATTGGTATTAGTTCTTTGAAAGTCTGTTAGAATTTTGCACTGACACCATCTGGTCATGGACTTTTTTTTTTTCTTCAGAAACATTTATTAGCAGCTTCAATTTACTTGGGGATTACAGGTCTATTTAGGTCATCTATCAGGTCTTGATCTAATTTTAATAAGTGGTACCTGTCCAAAAAGCTGTTCACTTTTTTTACATTTTAAATCTTAGTGGATTATAGATTTTCAAAGTATAAACTAATGAGTCTCTGTCTTTTCTTTAGGTCTGCTGTTGTGTCCTTTTTTTCAGATTCTTTTAATTTGCATACTCTGTGCCACTTGCTATCTATCTTGTTGACTTTCTCAAAGAACCAGCTCTTTGATTCCTTGATTTTTTTGCATTGTTCTTTTTGTCTCAATTATATTGATTTCAGCTCTAAGTTCGATTATTTTCTGCCATCTCTTCCTTCTAGGTAAGTATGCTTCTAATTGTTCTAAAGCTTTCAGCTGTGCTATTAAGTCTCTTGAGCTCAATTTCTCTAGGGGTTTTTTTTTTAATATATAGGCATTTTCTGCTATGAACTTTGCTCTTAGCACTGCTTTTATTGTGTCTTATATCTTTGTGTATGTTGTGGGTCTATTTTCATTAAATTCTAGGAACTTTTTTATTTCTTTCTTAACCCTGATATGATTCAATTGAGAGATGCTCAGTTTTCATGAATTTGTAGACTTTTTGTTATTGTTGAACTCTAACTTTAGATCATGGTGATGTGATATGATACAAAAAGTTATTCCCAGATTTTTTGTATCTATTTATGCTGCTTTATGAATGAGTATGTGGTCAAATATAGAGAAAGTTATATGGGGTATTTTGAAAATAAATATATTCCTTTATGTTTGGGTTCAAAATCCTGTATATATCTATTAAGTCGATTTGGGTCATAACATGTGTTAAATCTCTTATTTCTCTGTTGAGTTTCTATCTGGTAGATTTATGTATTGGTGAGAGTTGGGTGTTGAAGTCTTCCACTATTAATGTATGAAGTTTGATAAGAGATTTAAGCTTTGGTAGTGTTTCTTTTACATATGTAGTTGCCCTTGGATTTGAAGCATAAATTTTCAGGATTGAGACTTCACCTTGGATGGCTTTTCTTGACACAAATTAGTAATGTCCTCCTGGTCTCCTTTGATTGATTTTAGTTTGACATCTACTTTTTAGATATTAAGATGTCTATATCATTTTTTTTCTTAAGACAATTTGATTGGAAATTCTTTTCTTATCCCTTTACTCTGAGCCCATGTCTGTCTTTGAAGATGAGTTGTATCCCTTGTATGCAGCAGAAGAATAAATTCTGGTTCTATATCTATTGTGTTAGGATGTGTCTTTTTATAGTTGAATTGAGCCCATTGATATGAAGAAATATGTGGCGAGCCACTTACTGGCCTGCAGAATGATGAGTCACCACACACATGATTCTTCTCAGATCACACTTTATTGGAGTACAGCTCAGTTGAGAATGGTGGAAAGAAGACTCCGTGCCTGAAATGCAGCCTACTTATATAGGGAAGCTGGGAAGCCTGTAGCCATATGATTGGTGACCTAAGTAATGCCTCATTAGAATATAGCTTGTGATAGGCCCAAAGTCATGCCTCATTAGCATATAGCTGGTGATAGGTCCAAAGTAATGCCTCATTAGTATATAGCTGGTGATAGGTGGTAGGGAGTGCCAAATTAGCATAATCAGGGATCACATTGGATAGGTCACTACTTGACACCTAATTAGCATAAGCAGCACAGATGCAATAGCTAGGGAACATGATGCAATGTTCCAGCAAGTAGTGCAAAAGCCAACCGTGCCCTACATCTCCCCCTTTTTGTTTTTCTAATGGCACAGACAGGATATAGTCCATACAAGTATTCACCTCATGATGTGCCCACCGCTCAAAGGCTGTTTCCTGCTGCCAGGATCTCCGAGATGCCTTCCTGTGTGCAAGGCCAGTGAGGGCAGCAGGGTGCAAAGGCCGCCTCAGAGGAGAATGATTCCCTATAGAGGTGCAATGGCAGCTAAAGCCTCTCTGTGCAAGGGCAATCATTATAAGTCACTAAGGACAGAGAGTCAGGCTGTGGGGGAGTGTCCTGCATCAACAGCCAAGAGTGCCTGTGTGAGTAGGACCTTTTCACGACATGCTCTGATGTGAATATGGCAAACCAACCAGAGACAAAAAACAATCCCAAATAAACAGCAGACTGCAAAGATTCCCACTCCCACCCACTCCTTGAAAAAGGAAATGGCAGAAGTGAGCCAAGAAGTAAAGTCCCCAAGTGTAACAGGCTCCAAACATGCAGCATTCAAACGTGTGATCTGGAACTTTTGCTTGAGGATCATCTTTTCAGCCTCCATAGACCAATTCCTACTTAAAAATTCTCCAATTCTTCAACTTTCATTCAAATCATCTGAAACAACAAGGGGGGTAACACAAACATGCCCTAATTTCTGTACACAGCCTACTTGTATTATGCCATATACATCTTCAATAACCTCTTCTAGTAAATTTACTCTTTTGTTGGTGGCAAGAATACCACTCAGCAAATGGGAATTAAACTGTGCTTGCTCCTCTAAAATTTGTGAAGTTTGAGCCACAATATCATTAATTTCCTGGGCAGACTTGACTTGGTTGACCATAGCTACACCTGCAGTAACTGCTGCAGTTGCTGAAATGGCTATGGCAGCCACGATAGCGGCCGTAACGCCAAAGTCCCTCTTATGGCGTAACAGACTCATCATAGGGAACTGCTCTGGGTCATCTTCCACAGGCATGGGGACAAAGGTAGGCATTCTAATAATTACTGCTGTAGTCACCACTAATCCATTCCAACACTCTGCCAACCAATAACTGCCTGAAATGGTGCAGTTTTTACTAGAGTTAGTCAAAAGAAACATAAAAGGTGACTTCAAACACACCAAAGCTGCTGACCCCGTGTAATTGCTAACCTCATTGTTATAAGATGTTAATTTCAATTTCATCCTTGTTCCATTACCTGACTGTACCACACCTGACACATTATAAACATTACCCAAGGATCCATGCAAGTTCACAAGAGCAGAAACATCCACACTGGCCCCTGCCTCATTAATCAATACCCAGGAAAAGAATGGCCATCCTTCAGTAAACCAAATTGTGTTTCTCAACACTTCCCATATAGGACCTCAAGCCAGGAGAAAATTCAAATCCCAGACTAAGCTGTTTATTTCCCCAAGTTCTATTTCGGCAGGAAGTGAAGGTAGGAAAACTACTTATAAATGGTTGACAATAGGGATGAACTATAGGTCTTGTGATATTTTTTTCTGTTCTTATTATTGTTATGTAATGGAGCTATCCCTTCATGAATTAGGACCATAGTGGTAACATTCACCCCGTAATTTCCATTAACTTTTGATCCTGTGCCAGAGGCGGAACCAGTAGCTATCTGTCCCAAAGCCTCAGTTAACATATGCATGGGAACTTGATTGTCCTTTAGTGGGTTTACCCAATAAGTCAAGTTTTTTTCTGGCTAAAAAAATACAGTCATCATTCTCTTTAAGAATAAAGCAAAGTGACTGATTCAAATTAATATTACTAGCATTATATTCTGCCCAATCTGTGAAAAGGGGCTGGACACCAGGGACATCCAATTCACATGTGGTGGAAAATATCATAGGGAGAACTCTGGACTCAGCATGGACTGGCATAGGTAATGGCCAGGTCCGACTAATCCCCCAGAGTATCATCTTTTCTGCCTGAATCAGGGGGAAGATGGTCAGGAGTGTCTATATTAGCATTATCCTTAGGGTCGTCCTCAATGCCTCTTGTCAATCTTGATGGCACCCAGACTGGCTCCTGATTCTGTGGAGAAACACATAAAGATCCCCTGGATCGAACGATAACATGATCCGGGCCTTGCCATTGATTAGAAAGTACATCCTTCCACAAAACCTTGCCTTGATTGTTGGGTTCAGATGTTCGGCAATGGTTTCATTTTTATCATTTAAATTTAAAAATTTATAGTGAATAAAGCAAAAGAAAGCCTTTGTTTGGGGGTGCAATTCTCTGCTATTTACCACATATGATGAATCAGATACCAAATTAAAAGACTCAGGAAAACATTTAAAAACCTCTAAAACTACTTGGCATTCTACTATTTGGGGAGCATTTGGACGGCACTCAAAGGGCATTCCTCCTTTTTGTTTTCGCAGGAAGTCCTTGAGGGTACGATGCACACGCTCTATTATCCCTTGCCCTTGTGGATTATAGGGCAGGCCTGTGATATGTTTCACTTGCATTTTGTGACAAAAGGAGGCAAAACTCTTAGATGTATAGGCTGGCCCATTGTCTGTTTTCAGTGTATTGGGCTTGCCCCAAGCGGCCCACACTTCAAGGCAGTGGGTAATGACATTGTGAACCCTTTCCCCAGAAAAAGGTGTAGTGTACATTACCCCAGAACATGTATCAATGGAGACATGCACATACTAAAGCTTTCTAAAGGATGGAACATGGGTAACATCCATCTGCCAAATTTCAAGTGGAAAAATGCCTCTGGGATTAACCCCTATTTTCTGAGCAGGGAAGAATTGCACACAAGCAGAACAGCTTTTCACAATATTCCTAGCTATCTCCCTAGAAATTTTAAATTTAGTCCTTAAAACAGCAGATGAAACATGGTATAAGCTATAAAACTCTCGCGCTTGTGTTTCAGAATCCAATGCCACAAAAGTGTGTGTTGCCACTTCAACTTGTTTATTGGCTTTTGCCATAGGACCAGGTAACAAAGAGTGAGCTCGGATATGGGTAATATAAAAGGGATTGGATCAATGCAAAATCTCACCTCTTATTCCTGCTGAAAGTGAGGCTACCATACTAGAAGGTTTAATATAGGAAACAGTTTCTAAACTTTTAGCAGCATTCACCACATATGATGAATCAGATACCAAATTAAAAGACTCAGGAAAACATTTAAAAACCTCTAAAACTACTTGGCATTCTACTATTTGGGGAGCATTTGGACGGCACTCAACAGTTACAGGTGAGCATACTTGCACCATGTAGGCTCCCTTCCCAGGCTTAGACCCATCCATGTAGATGGTTAAAGCATTGCTCAACGGTTGCCTCCTGGTGATCTGAGGAAACACCACAGGCTGCTGAACTATGAATTTTAAAAGTTCACTCTTGGGCAAATGATTATCAATTGTACCAGAAAAGGCAAAAACCAATATAGCCCATTCTGAGGTAGTGGCAGCCAATATCTCTATTTGCTCTTTTGTATAAGGGACTATAAGTCAGTCAGGTGTCTTGGCAAAAAATGTAATAGATTGATTAATGCCTAATAATGCAACCTCAGCCATCATGGATGGATAGTGGGACAAGGGTCTCATCCCTGTAGATTTAGTATGAATCCACAGTAGAGACCCTTCTTGCCAAAGAACACGAGTTGGAAAGCCTGAAGTGGGAAGGATACACATACAAATTGGCTTGGATTCATCACAGCGCACCAACTGTGCCCTAGTAATTGCTCGCTCTACCTTTTGAAGTGCTATTTGAGCCTCTGGGGTTAGTTGGCGTGGGGAATTAAGATCTGGGTTTCCCTCTAAAATATCAAATAAGGGTTTAAGCTCAAAGCGAGTTAATTTCAAATATGGCCAAATCCAATTTATATCCCCAAGCAATGTTTGAAAATCATTTGAAGTCCTTAAGCAATTGGTCCTAATTTATACCTTTTGTGGACTAACATGGGCATTCTGAATAATACCTCCTAAAAATTCAATAGCTCCTCCCTTCTGTATCTTCTCTGGAGCAATAAATAAACTTTTACCTTTTAATTCCTTGGTTAACAAACTTAATGCTAATTCTAACAATTCCATAGAAGGGGCTGCAAGCAAAATATCATCCATATAATGTAAAATTCTAACACGAGGAAACTTATCTCTTACTGGCTGTAAAGCTCTATCTACATGAAGTTGACACATTGTAGGGCTATTGGCCATATCTTGAGGATGAACAATCCACTGATATTGCTTATCAGGCTGTTCATGATTAATAGAGGGTAAAGAAAGAGCAAATCTCTCCTCATCCTGAGTATTTAGGGGAATGGAAAAGAAACAATCAACCACTACAATAGACCAGTTCTTTGGAATAGCTGTTAAAGCTGGTAGATCCCTCTGAATGGGTCCCATGACTTGCATTTGTTGATTTATGGCATGCAGATCATGAAGTAAGTGCCATTTTCCTGATTTCTTTCTGATAACAAATGTGGGAGTATTCCAGGGGGACTGCGAGGGCTCTAAGTGTCCCAGCTGTGTGCTGCGCCTAGTCCCGTCCAGCAGGAAAAGACACAACACCAGGATTCTTCTGTGGTAATTGACCAGGTCCTTTATTGTTACAGATACTTCTTACAGTAGTAGCCCCTGCTGCAGTAGCCCCCTGCTCCCAACCTGTGCAGCCAGTTTTAAGCTCAAGTCCTTCACTCAGCTAATGCCGCATGGGCTTTCACCATAGGGCCATGCACATGGAAGCAAGCTAGTCAATTCAGCACATCCCATGGATGGAGTTAATTATTACTAGAAGCATTCACCATCAAGAAGGTGGGGAACAGGAGCCAGCGCCATCTTTAAGGTGCGGCAACTCCCAACAGCTCCCCCTTTTTGTTTTAATAAGACATAGGTAGGGCAGTGGTCCATTCTCTGCTGTGCAATTGGAACATAATCCTAAGAGTATCATTGAGGCATCCCCCTAGACATCCCAGGACCCATCCATACCCTAGTTTTTGCAGAGGTGGGAGGTTCAGGGCAATACCCACATGCAAATGGACATGCTCCTCTCAAACTCCTAAAAACATAGCTAGGTAGTTTGACTGCATGACTTAGTGTCGCAACCTGCATCTCTGCTGTAGGGAGCTAATTATTTAGTTTTCAAGGCGGCAAGCCACATTTGAGGAGATTGGCCAAATTCTAAGGCTGAGAAAGCTTGAATCAACATTGCCATGCTCCGTCTTTGTGAAACCCTAATACAGCAAATGCACCACAAGCCTAGCAGGAGTATTAGAACTATGAGTCCACCGGTTGCACCTATTCCTGGCCACTCTTTCAGATGATACCTGGCGGCAGCGAACCATGAAGTCAGCCCTTCAGCTAGTCCGGCATCCATGCTTGTGGAGTTCATCGCCACAATGGCCGTTCTTAGGTCCTCAATCAGCATCTCGAACTTTCCGGTCCAATTACCTGTGAGATAACTGGACAGTTGTTTAGACAAATCTGCTGCATGGGTGAAATCCTCATACTGGATACTAGTCACACATAGTCCTGAATATTTCCATTCACATCCAAGCTGTACAAGTTGCCAAAGAACATCAATCTGTTCTCGGACCAAATCAATCCTCTGGTTCACTACCATGAGGCCTCCTTTTATTTGGGCATTAATGCCTTGCTGTACGTCCAATGCTTGAGCAGCATTGCTTGAAAGCTCATTAAGTGCTTGGGTAGTTTGCACAGTACAGCTCATTGTTACAGCAGCAGCTGCAGCTCCCACCGCCGCCAGGGAAATGGCTGTCACAACAGCCACAGTAATCCCAAAATCTCTCTTAGGTCTAAAATGAGTCATAGCATTTGGTGCATCAACAGGCACAGGTACCCAACGATGCAAACGGGTGACTATGGCATATGTAAATTTGGTAGCATCCCAACATTGGGCATAAGCACAAGTATTATTAGAAAATTGCTTAGGTTCCAAATTACTCACCACAAATATAAAAGGAGGGAAAACACACACTGGGGTGGACTCAATACTAAAATTTCTCAATGACTTGACCTCCTGGCCCTTACATGGAACTTTGGAACCCAGGGTGGGACCTTTTGCATCCCAGCTACCCAAAGCCTGGGAAGTACTCCATGTATATTTACTAACCCTGTGAGCTCCTCCAGCGATCATGGCTAGGGGTTCTGCATTCAAACAGCTACCATTAAGTCCACATAGTAGCCAATTATCAAAGGGATTAGAAACACAAGCTTGAGAGGGATTTTGATTAGTATAATTCTGACCTACATTAGTTGCATTAAACGCTGTGGAGATTCCTAGAGAAAATGAAAAATATCCTGCTATTTCAGCCCAAACCACAGCATGGGACTGACATCCAGTCCATGGCCAGAATTCTCCCCAATTTATTCCCCGGCAATAAGGAGCCGATTCTGGTTGAGGGGGAGGTATCTGTTCCATCCCTTTAGCTGGCCACCATCTGGAGAGCCAGATGGCCTTAGCAGTGTGACAAGGTCCACCAGAATTTTTAGGCAAGTCAAACCATCCTGCAGTTTGATTATACAGCAAGATGCATGGGGAAAGATTTGACCTATTCTTCACTATCTGAAAACACAAACTTCCTTCTAAATAAAAAGATCTATTTTCAGCTATCGAGGCCATTTCACTATCCAAGGGTAAATAGGGAATTCCAAAGCTTCTATTGGCACTAAACAATAGGGGAACACTCTATCGTCATGGTGGACTGGCATCAGTCTCGGAAATACTGACAGGATTCCCCATCTCAGGTCCACCATTCCTTGGTGTAGAGTCTGAAGAATCAGCATCATCTGTATCATGTACTGCATCGCCGGCAACATCTTGTTCCTCTTGGAAGTACTCTTCTTACCAGATGCTCTGGAACCCAAATGGGATCTTGGCGATCCTTTGGGAAAACACAAACAGATCCTATCGCCCAGACCAAAACTGGGTCTGGTCCATGCCATATGCCTGTAAGAATGTCCTTCCATTTTACTCTGCCTTGTTCTCCTTCTCAAGGAGCTAGATGTCTATCAGCTGCTGAATGGCCTTGACAATCCAAATTTAAAAAATTTAATGTAAAGTGCTTGAGAAAGTCTCTCTTTAGGGGTGCAGCTGTGGCCTATTCCCCCTTTTTGTTTTAATAAACATTCTTTGAGTGTCCAATGGGCCCTTTCCACAATGCCCTATCCTTGTGGATTATAAGGCAGCCCATGGTTCAACTGAACTTCCATCTGTTTGCAAAAGCTGGCAAACTGGTGCCCTGCATATGGAGGTCCATTATCAGTCTTTAATTGTTGAGGCTTTCCCCAAGCTGCCCAGGCTTCCAGGCAATGGGCTATGACATGGCGTCCCTTTTCACTTGACATGGCAGAGGCATATATAATGCCAGAGCAGGTATCTACAGAAACATGAACATATTTAAGTGTTCCAAATTCAGCAAAATGAGTAACATCCATCTGCCATACCCTTAAAGGCAATATGCCCCTTGAGTTAACTCCAAAAGAGGGTTGAGGGCGAAACTGTGCGCAACTGCTAGAGTCAAGCACAATTTGTCTGGCTTCCATTTTAGAAAGCTTAAATTTATTCTGCAGGGTTTTTGCATTAACATGAAACTGTTCATGAAAGCATTTTGCCATCTGAATAGGCTGAACAAGAAACATATTCATTGGGTGTGTAGCAAGGTCAACTATAGCATTACCTTCAGCTAGAGGTCCAGGTAAGCCTGTATGTTCTCTAATATGGCAGGGATAAAATGGACAATCATGTCCTATTATAAGCTCTCGTAGCTGCTCGAATAGAGCTGCCATGGTGCTGGAGGCCTTTATTGGTCCAGCCACTTCAAGAATTTTTAAAGCATTCACTGCATAACTGGAGTCAGAAAGTAAATTAAAGGCAAAGGGACATTGCTTAAACACTTCAATCACAATTTGTAACTTGGTTACTTGTGGAGTGCCAGGCTCAAATTGCCTGTGTTGCACCTGTTGACCCTGTATTAGGAACGCACCTACACCTGTCTTGGAACCATCTGTGAACACATTCACTGCCTGTGGAATTGGCTGAACTCTGGTAATTTTTGGAACCATTACTGGGTGGCGCTTGAAAAAGGTCATGAGGGGGTCAGCTGGGAAGTGATTATCAATGTTACCTGGGAAGGTGCATCTCAAAATTGCCCATTCATCTATGACTGCACACAACACTAATACTTGCTCTGCAGTAAAAGGCACTACTATTGTTGTTGGATAGCGGCCAAAATATTGCAAAGTTTGTTGCAATCCTAATTCTGCAAGCAGTGCAACTGCTGTGGGGTAATGCTCTATACTTTTGCTAGGTGAGACGCTAGGGTGAATCCAGAGCAGCGGTCTGTCCTGCCATAATACTCCAGTTGGCTGTCTGTAAGTATCCAATATACATAGTTGAAATGGGCCTTCTGTTATTCTTACTAACTTTGCTTCAGAGAGACGACGGTCCACTATTGCAATGCCTTATGGGCCTCTGGATTCAATTGTAGAGGTGAATCAAGGGCTGGATCCCCTTTCAACAGATCATATAATGGTTTAAGTTCATAATTTGGCAATTTCAAATAACCTCGTATCCAATGAATATCTCCTAGCAGTCTTTGAAAATCATTAAGAGTCTTTAATCCATCCTTCCTAATTTCTATTTTTTTTTTTGCTTAACGACCATTGGAGTAATTTTTGCACCTAAATAATTCACTATCTGATGCTGTTGCACTTTTTCTGGAGCAATACATAGACCATGAGCTTGCAAGGCTTTTTGAATCCTAACATAAGCTTCCTGCACTAGCTGTTCAGTCCTGGCTGTAATTAGCACATCATCCATATAGTGGATGCATCTTACTAAAGGAAATTCTCTCCTAACCTTTTCTAATGCTTTTTCAACAAACATTTGACACATTGTCGGTCTTTCAGCCATCCCTTGAGGCAGCGCAACCCATTCAAACTGCTGATCAGGCTGCTCATGATTGCAGGATGGTACCGTGAAGGCAAATCTCTCTGTATCCTCAGGGCAAAGTGGTATGGAGAAAAAGCAGTCTTTAATATCTAACACAATAATGGACCAATGTGAAGGTAAGGTAGTAAGCAATGGCAGTCCATGCTGGACTGGTCCCATGAGTGCATTTGGGCATTGATGGCTCTCAAATCG
>PVIH01004572.1:105577-138010 GCA_004025045.1 Sigmodon hispidus
AACAAAGATGGGTGTGTTCCAAGGTGAAGTGGATTGTTTAATATGTCCTTGTGCCAACTGCTCTGCAACTAGTTCTGAGGCTGCTTGCAATTTTTCTTGAGTTAACGGCCACTGAGGAACCCATACTGGCTCCTCAGTCTTCCAAGTTATGGGAATACTATCCCCAGTGGCCCCTAGGAAAAACCCAGCCCATTACGGTCATGCTTAGGGTAGGCTTCTATGGGATCTGTGATGCCTTGAAGGCATTTGCCTATCCCTCTTCATGGGACATATCCCATGTTTCTCATTATTGTCTGAGCCTCAGGCGAGTATTCATTTGTAAGTTTGAATTTTAGATCTTTTAAAATGTCTCTTTCCCATAGGGTAATAGGAAGCTCTAAGGTGTAAGGTTGTATTTTTCCTCTCTGGCCTTCTTCACTAACCCATTGTAGCTCTCTGGCACTTACAGCAGGAGCTTGTACATACCCTAACCCTTGCAAAGTCTGACTGGAGATTTGAACTGGCCACCCTGATGGTCAATCTTTTTTTGCAATAATACTTTTGTCAGCACCTGTGTCTAGCAGCCCAGTAATCCTCTTTCCATCCACTGTCAAGGTCATTATGGGTCTGTCATTGAGGTCCAGGATCAAGCAGGCAATATCAATTCCTGTAGAGCCAAATCCCTGCTCTCCTCTCTTTTTATTGTTAACCTGAAACTTGCCATGTAGACTGGGCAATACTAACATCTGTGCTATTCTGTCTCCTGGAGATATTGGAAAAATTCCTTTTGGGGATTCTACCATAATTTTAATAATTCCTGTATAGTCTGAGTCCACTACACCTGGATGCACTTTCAAGCCTTTCAAAGTAGAGGAAGATCTGCCTAACAGAAGTCCTACAGTATCAGGTGGTAGGGGTCCTTTAAAATCTGACTCAATAAGCTGCACTCCCATCTGAGGGGTTAATACAAATCTGGTGGTGCTGCAGAGGTCCAGCCCTGCTGCACCTGTAGTGGCTCGCCTTAGCCGTGTGGTGGATCGAATAATGGCCTCCTGTTGGCAGTTGTCCAGCAGCTGTTCTGCTTGATTGCCCCATATATTTGAGGGCCCTGGGAATGGGGGCCCCACCTCCCGTTTTTTGGCTGGCTAGGATGTGACTGAGGTAATGGTTGATCATTGGCATCCTTCACTGACCTGCATTCATTAGCCCAGTGGCACCCTTTCTTGCATCTAGGACAGAGTCCTGGCATGGGTCTTTGGTTAGAATTAATAGCAGAGGTGCCCTGTTCATTAGGTGTCTCTCTTGCTCTTTCTTTGTGCCTTTTCAGCTTAACGCGCTGAGCAGGCCTGATTTCCTTCTCCCGCTCCGACTCCGAATTGCTTCTGTGTCGTTCATCATCAGATGACGTGAGACACAGTTCCTACAGAGAGGGCAATGTCGGATAGAGACTGCCTCCTCCGCACGCTCCTTGCTCCTGGCTCTGAGATTCTCTGTCTGACCTTTCCTCCTTTAACTTTTGTAATTCCTCAGCTCCCTGCTCTAATTCGGCTGCTCCTACATGATTGATTAGGCACTCCCTGACCATCGACCAGATTGGCATAATTCCAGGAGGGAGGCTGCCCTCTTTCTGTGCACGAGCAAGGTCTCTGCCCAGTTTCTCCCAGGAGCTGCCTGTAAGAGAGCCACTCACTAGGAACCAAGGTGCACAAAGGTCTACAGTATCTAAGAATGCCTGTAAATTCTGTGCTTTCATTTTTACCCCATTAGTCTTTAGCAATTCCTTTAAGGCTATCATGATCGGATGTGATTGACTAACTCCCATTTCTGGGTCCCTTAGTCTCCTGTGTTCCCTGAATATTTTCCCGATCCTAGTTCAGACAGCCCCAAGATTCCCGATCAAGTTATAGTCATGCGTCCGTGACTTCCCCGATCCTCCGCCTTTATGTACAAGCGGAGTTCCTGCTTCACGCAGGTCTCACTCTATGCCCAGTGAGACTTATACAGCTAGCCCCCCTGCTTACCACAGTTCTGAATCCTTCATGGGAGAGTTCTTTCTCTTTCCCTGTCCGGGCCACCAGCTGTGCCACGCCTAGTCCCGTCCAGCAGGAAAAGACACAACACCAGGATTCTTCTGTGGTAATTGACCAGGTCTTTTATTGTTACAGATACTTCTTGCAGTAGTAGCCCCTGCTGCAGTAGCCCCCTGCTCCCAACCTGTGCAGCCAGTTTCAAGCTCAAGTCCTTCACTCAGCTAATGCCGTGTGGGCCTTCACCATAGGGCCACGCACACAGAAGCAAGCTAGTCAATTCAGCACATCCCATGGATGGAGTTAATTATTACTAGAAGCATTCGCCATCAAGAAGGCGGAGAACAGGAGCCAGCGCCATCTTTAAGGTGCGGCAGCTCCCAACACAGCTGTAATTGTTCCTGAACCAACATAGAGGCTGCTTCCAATTTTTCTTTTGACAGAGGCCACTGAGTTACCCACACAGGTGCAGTGGCCATCTGTCACTCTTTTGTACACTGCTCATAAACTAATTGCTTTACTAGCGGCAGTGCGGTTTCTACATCACCAAAAATTCATCCCGCTCCATCCACCATTCGAGCTACAAAGTCAGAAATTGGTTTGGTGCTGCCCTGTATTATTTTGGTTAGGTTCCCTGAGACCTCCTCCTTATTGGGGAGGGCTTGCCAAGCCTTCATATTGATGGTGTTTATTTGATTATAAACTTCCACAGGATGTACTGTCTGATTATTTACCCATTGTCCTTGCCCTAACAGCATATCTGCACTCCATGCTGGCTGCCCATTGGCAGCATTCTCCCGGGCCTGACTATGTGCCAGATCAGTCACAATTGACTTCCAGTCTAAATATTGCCCCATAGTTAAGCAGGCTCGGGCAATGTCTTGCCAATCAGTGGGTGTTAAGGCATTGCATGTAAAGTGCTGCAGCAACGTGACGGTATAGTTGAAAGCTACACCATCACTTTTTGCTGCCTCTGTAAGGTCTTTAATAATCTTATGGTCAATTACTTCCTAATATCAGCCATGTGTGGCTGGATCCTCAAACACAGGGAAGGCTGTGGTCACCCTAGACCATGCTTCCTGGGGGATGAATGTGCATCCCAACTTGTCCCCTAAAGAAGGGGGAGTGGTAGCTTTAGCCTTTACAGGATTAAAAGGCGGTGATCGGCTGAGTGTCGGGGGATAGGCTGCGGCCACCTCCTCTAGATCTTCCTCCTGCTCAAATTCAGTCAGGAGTGATTTCTGGTCTAAATACTGCCCAGGATTGAGACACGCTTTTGTTAAGCTACTCCAGTCACTAGGCGTCATGGCAGATCTACTCAATGCCTCAACCTGTGCTACTGTAAAAGATGCAGTAGTGCCATAAGTGTGGACAGACTCTGCCAGGGATTTCACTGTCTTAAAATTTAAAAGCTCGTGATACCTTTGCCCCTGGTTATCTTGAAAAACTGGAAAAGCCAGTGGCACGCTAGGATGCAGCTCATGCTGGACTTCCTCCACACTTTTGTGTTGTCCAGTGGCTTAGAACAGATGCCCCCACCAGGCTGGCAATACAGAGGGGGGCAATAGGTGCAGCAGGGGAAACAAATCGTTGAGTTCCCCTCTTTAGTTTCTTTTTCATACAGCCTGTCCCTTTTATTCTCCCTTTCTATTCAGGCTCAGAGTCTGAACTCAATCTTTCCTCTGAGCACTGGGAAACAGACTCATCAGGGGACTCTAAGCAGAGTTCTTCTAGGGAAGGCAGTGGTGGATACAATCTTCCTACAGCCCCCTCGGCTGTTCGGGACTCTCTTTCAGATCATTATTCTTTAAGCTTCTCTAATTCCCTCGCCCCTTCCTCTATCAAATCTTTACCCATAGCATGATCTAGACATTCACTCACCAGGGACCAAATGGGTATAATACCCATTGCCAGCTCTCTAGCCTCATGTGTTCTAATCAAATTCTTTCCTAACTTTTCCCATGATGTACTTGTAAGTGAACCACTAACCAAAAACCAAGGAGCTCAGTGATCTACTCCATCTAAAAATGTTTTTAAACTTTTTGATTTAACACTCACACTGTTACTCTTCAACAGCTCTTTCAAAACTGTGGCAATCTAGTGAGAGGAATTTACACCCATATCCTTGCCTATTTTTTTTCAAACAACTCCAAAATACCAATGGGTTAGATCTGCTCATCAGCAGATACCCCGTTCTCTACTTTTTTCTACAAGTAGAGTTTTCCTGCTTAACACAGGTCCTGCTATTTTCCTGTGAGACTTACCAGTTAACCCCCCCCTCCCCGATTACTGCAGTTCTGAATCTCCTTCAGATTCTTCTGCAGCAACTGACCAGGTCCTTTATTTGGCGTGTACTCTCTGCTTTCTTCTCTCTCCCTTTCCTTGGTGCCTAGCTCATCTTGAGATATATATAAATCTTTAAATTCATCTAGGACTGGGTACAGTCCTGGCACCGGTTCTGAAATTTTCTTTTCCTTTTTCTTTTTCTTAGGCCTATCTTTTGTAGTCCCTATGCTTCCATTTTCTGATGCGCTATCCTGGCATATACTGAGAGCCTTATGTCCTTGCTGAATAATGTAAAAAAACTGCAGCAAAGATCTCAGGCTCTAGACCTCCCAGGAGCACGCACATATCTGGATGGACTACTCACCGAAGGTCCTCTCTGTGTGTCGAGTTCTGAATCTGTCTTCTCTGTGGGGCGCAAAGGTTCCTGAGTTTCGGTGCTACTTGTGTCGAGCTGCTTTCTGGCCTGCAGAATGATGAGTCACCACACACATGATTCTTCTCAGATCACACTTTATTGGAGTACAGCTCAGTTGAGAATGGTGGAAAGAAGACCCCGTGCCTGAAATGCAGTCTGCTTATATAGGGAAGCTGGGACGCCTGTAGCCATATGATTGGCACCCTAAGTAATGCCTCATTAGCATATAGCTTGTGATAGGTCCAAAGTCATGCCTCATTAGCATATAGCTGGTGATAGGTTCAAAGTCATGCCTCATTAGCATATAGCTGGTGATAGGTGGTAATGAGTGCAAAATTAGCATAATCAGGGATCACATTGGATAGGTCACTACTCAATGCCTAATTAGCATAAGCGGCGCAGATGCAATAGCTGGGGAACATGATGCAATGTTCCAGAAAGTTGTGCAAGGGCCAACCGTGCCCTACAGGAATATTAATGACCAGTGATTTTTATTTCCCATTAATTTTGGTGGTATTTTATGTGTTTTTCTTTTTTAGATTTTTCCTCAGTCAGATTACTTGTTGCTTTCCTTTTCATGAATGTATCTAGTTTTCATAGGTGGAGTTTTTTTTTCCTAGTGCTTTTTCTTTCTTTCTTTCTTTTTTTTTTTTGATTTTGGTTTTTTATTAATTAATTAATTAATTAAGGATTAAGCACAAATGGCTAATGCTTAACCAAATTAAACAAAAAACTGAAAGACCTACTTCAACAAAACTAGAAATTGAACAGAAACATTATAACAGATATGAATGAAATTCCCAAAAATCATAAGGACATACATTTTAAATTTGTTTCGATAAATTGAAGATTCTAAAAAATACTGGTGAGCTTTTAGATAGCAAAATTAAATCTAAATTCTATGAATGATTTTAACAAATGCATACTTTGTAAACTTGAAATACTTAAAATACTAATAACATACTCCATACTAAAAATAAAAAACAGCAATAACAAAAACAAACAAAAATATGATCTTATTACTGAATTCTACTATAATGTAAAGAACTGTGACAGATACATATCATATTCTTCCATAAAACTTAAAAAAATAAATTAAGCTATTAAAAGTTATAAAGTCAGTGAAACCCTAATATTAATTATAGTATCTCTTTTTCCTTTTTTAAATATATATATATATATATATATATATATATATATATATATATATATATATAATTTGGTGTTTTTACATCATGCACCCCATATAATTCAGATATCAGACTTCTCAGTGTCATGTCCACTCTTATGATCTCCCCATTTACAACACTGCCCATTCATGATACACATTTGCTTACTGGAGCATAACTAAACTCTCTATGGCCAGATCCTTAAAGAAAACAATTCTTTCCTTACCTACCCCTCTGCCAGAAGCCACTAATGGAGAAGTGAGGCATTGTGTCATTTAGCTATATTCTAGTCTTGAGTTCTTGTGTACAATGTTATCTCTCTCTTTTATTTATTTATTTATTTATTTATTTTTTAAAGTCCAATAATAAGTGAGTACATCCCCTGCTTCTCTTTCTGGGATTGCGATACCTCACTCAGGAGGATATTCTCCATATCTATCCATTTGCCTGCAAATTTTAGATTATCATTTTTTTCTTACTGCTGAGTAGAACTCCATTGTGTAGATTTATCAAAGTTTATTAATCCATTCCTCAGTTGAGGGGCATCTAGGTTGTTTCCAGGTTCCTGCTATTATGAATAATGCTGCTATGAACATAGTTGAGCTAATGTGTTTGGGGTGTGAATGTGTGTCTTTAGGGTATATGCCTAAGAGTGGTATTGCTGCATATTGGGGAAGATTGATTCCTAGTTTTCTGAGAAACCACCATACTGCATTCCAAAGTGGCTGAACAGGTTTACACTCCCAACAACAATGGAGGAGTGTTCATCTTGCTCCAAATCATCTCTAGCATAGGCTGTAATTTTAATCTTGGCCATTCTGAGAGGTATAAGGTGATATCTGAAAGTTGTTTTGATTTGCATTTCTCTAATGGCTAAAGATGTTGAGCACTTTTTCATGTGCCTTTAAGCCTTTTGTAATTCTTCTGCTGAGAAGTCCCTTTTTAGTTCTAAAGCCCATCTTTTACTTGGGTTTTTAAGGGTTTGTGTTCCAGTTTTGAGTTCCCTATATATTTTATAGATCAATCCTCTCACTTGTAAAGTTGGTACAAATCTTTTCCCATTCTGTAGGCTGTCGTTTGTCTTATTGTCTGTGTCCTCTTAGTGTTTTAGCTAAAACTTTGAGGTCTATGTTAAATAAATAAGTGAAAAGGGGACAGCTTGTATAGGTCCTGATTTTAGTGAGATTGCTTTGAGTTTTTCTCCATTTAGTTTGATGTTGGTCATTGGCTTTCTGTAAATCATCTTTATTATATTTAGGTATTTTACATGTATTCCTGATCTCTCTAGGACTTTTACCATGAAGGCATGTGGGATTTTCTTGAAGGCTTTTTAACCACCTAAGGAAATGAACATGTAGTTTTTTACCTTCAATTTGTTTATACGAAGGATGACATTTATAGTTTTCTGTATGCTGAACCATCTCTGCATTTCGGGGATGAAGCATACTTAATCATGGTGGATGATAATTTTTATATGTTGTTGTATATGGTTTGCCAGAATTTTGTTTAGAATTTTTGCTTCATTGTTCATGAGGGAAAATGATCTGTAATTCTCCTTCTTTGTTGTGTCTATGAGTGGCTTGTGCTAAGGGTTATTATGCTGTCATAAAAAGAGTTTGTCAATGTTCCTTCAGTTTCTACTTTATGGAACACTTTGAGAAGTATTGGTATTAGCCCTTCTTTGAATGTCTGGTAGAACTCTGCATTGAAATCATCTGGGACTGAGCTTTTTTTATTTGGGAGTCTTTTCATGACTGCTTGAATAAACTTTGGTGTTATAGGTCTGTTTATGTTTTTATCCTGATCTTGACTTAAATTTGGTAAATGGTAACTGTCTAGAAAGGTGTTCATTTTTGCTAGGTTTTTCAGTTTTGTGGAGTGTAGATTTTCAAAGAATGACCTGATAATTCTCTGGCTTTTCTGAGGGTCTGTTGTTATGTCCCACTTTTTGTTTCTGATTTTGTTGATTTGGATACTCTCTCTCTACTTTTTGGTTATTTTGGATAAGAGTTTATCTATCTTGTTAATTTTCTCAAAGAACTAACTCTTTGATTTATTGATTTTTTGTTTTGTTCTTTTTGTTTCAATTGTATTGATTTCAGCTCTAAGTTTGATTATTTCTGGCCCTCTATTCCTTCTAGGTGAATTTGCTTCTAATTGTTCTAGGGCCCTCAGCTGTACTGATAGTTGTCTTGTGTTTGATTTCTCTTGTCTTTGCATGTAGGCATCTAGTGCTATGAATTTTCCCCTTAAGACTGCTTTCATTGTATCCCATAAGTTTGGGTATGGCACAGATTCATTTTCATTGAATTCTAGGAAGTGTTTGATTTCTTTCTTAATTTCTTCCTTGACCCAGAGGTGGTTCAGTTGAATTATGTTTTGTTTCCATGAGATTGTAGGCTGGCTCTCTGTGATTCTTAATGTTGTTGATCTCTAACTTTAGACCCTGGTGTCTGAAATGGTACAAGGTGTTTTAAACTTTTTTTGTTACTTGTTGATATTTGGTTTATGATCTAGTATGTGGTCAATTTTAGAGAAAGTTCCATGAGGTGCTGAGAAATATGTATATTCCTTTTTATTTGGGTGAAGGATTCTGTATATATCTACTAAGTCCATTTGTGTCATAACTTCTGTCAGATACTTTATTTCTCTGTTGAATTTTTGTCTGGTTGGCGTAACCAAGGGTGAAAGTGGTGTATTGAACTTTCCCACTATTAGTGTTGCAGTACTGATTGAGGTTTAAGCTTTACAAGTGTTTCTTTTACATATGTGGGTACACATGTGTTGGGGGCATAATTATTCAGGATTGAGATTTTTTTCTTGATGAATTTTTTCTGAATAAATAGTCACCTTCCTGCTCTCTTTTGATTGATTTTAGTTTAAAGTCTATTTTCTTGGACATGAGAATGGCTACACCAGTTTGTTTCTTATGGCCATTTGATTGGAAGGTCTTTTTGCAACCCTTTACTCTGAGCTGATGTCTGTCTTTAAAGTTGAGGTGCATTTCTTCTATTCAGTAGAAATATGGTTTCTGTTTTTGTATCCATTGTGTTAGGGTGTGTCTTTTTAGGGTTAGGTGAATTGATTCCATTGATATTAAATTAAATTAATGACCAATGATCAATATTTCCCATCATTTTTCTTAGTAGCTTGCATTTTCTTTTTTTCAGAGTGAGTCCTTCTGTGGGCTTATCAATTGTCTGTGGTTACATGGATGTTTCTTGTTTCCTTAGGTTGGAGTTTTCCCTTTAGGGCTTTTTCCATGGCAGGGTTTGTGGTTAGGTATTATTTAAATCTGGTTACGTCATAAAATATCTTGTTTACTGCATCTATGTTGACTGACAGTTTTGCTGGGTACAGTATTGTAGGTTGGCATTCATGCAATTTTATTGTTTGTGCAATGTCTGACCAGGACCTTCTTGCTTTCATTGTTTCCATTGAATAGTAAGGTGTTATTCTGATGTGTCTGCCTTTATAGAGGAGATTTGATCATTTTCCTTTGCATCTTTTAGTATTTTTTTCTCTATTGTGTAGGATTAGAGGCTTGATTACTATATGGAGAGCAGTTTTTTTTTTTTTTTTTTTTGTAGGTCTAGTCTATTTGGTGTCCTGTAAGCTTCTTGTAAATTTATAGGCATTTCCTTCTTTAGATTGGGGAAGTTTTTTGTATTTTTATGTTCAATATATTTTCTGTGCCTTTGAGCAGTTATTCTTCTCCTTCTATTCCAATTATTCTCAGGTTTGGTCTTCTCATGGTGTTTCAAATTTCCTGGATATTTTGTGTTATGACTTTTTAGGTTTAATGTTTTCTTTAACTGATATATCTATTACCACTATTGAGTCTTCTACCCCAGAGATTCTCTGTTTCATCTCCTAGATTCTGTTTGTTATGCTTGAATCTGTATTTCCAGGTCATTTTTTTCAGGTTTTCTATTTCTAGTTTTGATTCAGTTTGTGCCTTTTTTTTTATTGCTTTCATTTTGGTATTTAATTCTTGTCAATTTTTTTTTTACCTGTTTGCTTTCTTTTTCTTGTTTTTTTTTCAGTTGAATTTTGTTTATTAATTTCAATGCTATCTTCTGGGTTTTATTTCACACGTAAAACAGTATCACATAGCTATGAGAGTCTTCCAGCTCCATCATCAAACACAAATTCCACACAAAAATAAAATAAAAATACATTGGTAAAATTAATATAACAGGTTCTTGAGAACTGAATATATTAAGAAATGGATACAACACTTATTGTTTTCTTAATCATTTAAAAATATGTGTTGTAGTCAGAAATTTTCTAACCTATCCAACCTGCCTTCTGAACAAATCTCTCACTCAAGGTCTGGCAGAAACTTATAAAGAATTATTCAGAGGCTTTTGTTAATTACAAACAGCTTAGCTTATGTCTCAGGATAATTACCAACTATCTTTTACAACTTAACTAATTTTTATTAATTTATATGTTGCCACATGACTCTGTGGCTTTACCTGTGTTCCATTACATCTTACTTTCTGGGTGGCAGCCTGTAGTGTTTCGTTGTGTCTTCCCTTCTCTGTCTTTATTTTCTTTCAGTGCTTTGTTCATCTCTTCTGATTTTCTGTTTGTATTTTCTTCTATTTCTTTAAAGGAGTGTTTACATCCTCTGCTAAGGCTTCTACTAGTTTCATAAGGATGTTTTTATGGTCATTTTCTTCTGTTCACTCTTCATTATTATGTTCATTTCTTGAAGCTGTAGAGCCACTTGCTTCTCTGGTGGTGTCTTGCTGACTTTTATACTATTGGATGTATTATTGCACTGCCTTCTACTAATTGTTTCCCCAATTCTTTCTTGATTAGTTCTTGGTCTGCTCCTAGTATGTTGTTAGGTCTGAGGGCTCTTAAGGCACTTAAGGCTTTTAATTAGCTATGTGCTCAGAGGGTGGGCTGTTCTTCTGATGTTGCAGTGTTATTCCAGTTGTCACTTCTTGACCTCTCACCTCTTAGCTATGTGCACAAGGATTTGGCTGTTTCTCCACTGCTATTATACCAGCTGTGTACTGGATGGGCTGTGCTCAGTGCCAAAGCTGAGAAGCCATCTCAGGGCCCTGGGGTCAGATGTCAGTAGTCACCTCCCTACTTCTGACCTCTCAGCTGTGCTTTAAGGAACTCCTCTGCTTCCTTGCTACTATTATGCCAGTCCTTCTCTGTGCAGCCTGCATTCCCTGGTGAAGCTGAGTTTCTTACCTCAAAGGCATGTGCCCAGGAACAAGGGACCCAGCTGTTCCCCCACTGCTACTTTCCCAGCTGTGTTCTGGGCAGGAAGTGGTCTGAATAGCAGCAGAGGAGTGGGCATTCAGGGATTGGGTTCAGGGGTGGAAGTCCACTTTTTCTAAGGGCTTCATTTATGGATAGATATTGTTTAAATCTTGTTTTGTTGTGAAATATTGTGTTTACTCCATCTGTCATAATGGATAGTTTTCCTGGGTATAGTAGTCTGGGTTGGCAGCCATAGTCTTTTAGTGTCTGTATAAGATCTCACCAGGACCTTCTTGCTTTCCTTGCTTTCAAGGAGTAATCTTGTGTTTTTCTGGTGGGTCTGCCTTTATAAGTAACTTGGCTTTTTTCCTTTGCATTTCTTAGTATTGTTTCATTGTTCTGTACATTTAGTGGCCTGATTATTTTGGGGAGAGCAGAAAATTTTTTTTGTTTTTTTACTTTTTTAATTTTTTTCTTTTATATTATTATTATTATTATTAACAAAGAAGTCACACTTTCTAACCTTGTATATCCTTATTCAAGGTTCCTACCCCCTCCCACCACATCAGATCATTCTTTCTTCTCCACAAATCTCCATCCCCTCTCTGGGCAGGCTGAAGGCAGTCCCATGGTCCCACTGCCCCAATATTGCTTAGTTCAGTCTCCATTCCTGGCAGATCAAGTTTTCTCCCCCCTCTCTCAAGAGTGAGTTGGGTGTTCCTCTACGGGGAGTGGGATCCAAGGTGTCAGTCCAGGGTGTTTCTGATCCCAAGCTCTTCAGTGGTTGTGGCTTGCAGCTTGGGCATGCTTGGCTTTTTCCTTGTTTCTTTGTTTAGAGACGACTAATGAGTGAATGCATCCCCTGCTTATCTTTCTGAGTTTGTGATACCTCACTCAGTAGGATATTCTCCAAATCCATCCATTTGCTTGCAAATTTTAGGATATCATTTTTTCTTACTACTGAGTAGTTCTCCATTGTGTAGATATACCACAGTTTGTTAATCCATTCTTTAGTTGAGGGACATCTAGTTTGTTTCCAGGTTCTTGCTATTACAAATAATGCTGCTATGAACATAGTTGAGCTAATGCCTTTGAAGTGTGACTGTGCTTCTTTAGGATACACACCAGAAGTGGTATTGCTGGGTCCTTGGGGAGATAGATTCTCAGTTTTCTGAGAAACTGCCATACTGCATTCCAAATTTTAGGAATGTCTAGTCTATTTGGTGTTCTGTAAGCTTCTTGTATCTTTGTAGGTATTTTCTTTTTTAGATTGAGAATGTTTTTATCTATGATTTTGTTGAATATATTTTATGTGCCTTTGAGCTGGTATTATTTTCCTTTAGTGAATAAACTAAAACTTCTGATGATACACTTTAGCGGAATTGAATGTAAAGAAAATATTCTTCTTCCAAATACTTTCATGTACAAATACCCTGGCATCAGAGTGAATAAAAAGAACCCAACATACCTTACTAAAGCTAGAGACTCTGGCATATTGTAAACTGCACATTTGTGAGAAGCAATGTGAAATATAAATGCCCTCAGCATCATATCTTCTCAAGAAGCAAAGCAGAGAAATAAAGAAATAATGCTAAAAATTAAAGTTATTGATGGCTAAACTGCTTCAAAAATAAAAATAAAAAAATAACAAGAGAGCCTGAAATAACATCTTTAGAATAATTTTCTTTAAAACGAGCAATAAAGTAGTTATGCAAGGTATTATACATCACAAACTGCTTTATATATTTTTCAGAAACATGAATAACAAAAAATAATTAAAATAGCTACAGTGATAAGTAAGTAAAAATTCAGAAAATGAATACAGTACATATTAATGAATGGAGGGGTGAACCTCTTATTAAATGAAAATTTTAATTTTTTATTATAAATAAAGTCTAATTTTTTACCCATGTATCCCCTTGTTCAAACTCCTTTCCCCTCCCATCTCTCCAGTCACTCTCTCTTCTCCCCATCACTTTAGCTCTTCTCCAGCAAGGGCAGGGGCTCTCAACGTCCCAAGGTGTCTTAGTTCAGCATCCACTACAGGCAATTCCGCTTTCCTCACCCCAACATAAAGACTGAGTCAGGTATTTCTCTGGAGGTAATGGGCTCCAAGGTGCTGGTTCAAGATGTTTCAGATTCCAAGCTGTTCAGAGGTTGTGGTTTGCAGCTTGGACATGCTTAGCTTTTTGTTTTAAAGTCCACTAATTTATGATTACATCCCCTGATTATCTTGCTGGATTATGATACTTCACTCAGGAGGATATTCTCCAAATCCATCCATTTGCCTACAAATTTTAGGATATCATTTTTTTCTTACTGCTGAATAGTACTTCATTGTGTATATGTTCCACAGTTGAGGGTCATCTAGGTTGTTTCCAGGTTCTTGCTGAAAATATTAATTTTACAATTGGGCCAATAGCCCATAGCTGACCTTTACATAACTTAAAATAAGATAAGGTTCTAACAGATCTGATTTTATGGTAGTTGAAAATCAGAGACACTTTTCTATAATTTCAAAGAGCAGCATGTAGATAATATATCACAGTTAAGCAGTGTGCTGTTCCCTGATAGTTATAAAAATCATTGTAATTGTAGTACATCCATGCTTTTGACACAATGTTATGACTGTCAGTGTAGAAAATTTGAAATATCAAAAATGATGTAACTCACAGGAGATCTACTATCTTCTATCCTATGAGTATGTGGTGGTTTTGTGCAATGAAGAAAAGATTATTTTTTGAGAAAACTAGATGAATTAGCTAGTAATATAAGACAAATATTCACAAAAATACTAATAGTCAACAATTATATGTTGAAATACATTATAAAATAAATCAGAAATATTAAAATCCTCAAATGTAATCCTATAGATCAATGTTTAAGATAGAATCATCATAAAAGTCAATAAATAATGTCATAGTGCCTTAAGGGACATACACTTAAGGGGTATACATATAGTTTAGGGAGCAGATGTCAGTTAGGCATACAGGAAAATATTACTTTTGTATTGAATTGTAGGACAATGGAGGAACACAAATGTGCACTTTTGCAGGGATGGGGTCAGTAGGTTTCTGTATCTCATTAATTTTCTGTCACTCATTTCTGAAGGGTCCATTTCTGTCTTCCCTTCCACTCAACAGCAGAGATATTCAGACAGAGTTTCAGCTCAGCTCCACACATCTCAATTTCCTCTGCTGATTTGCTATGGAGTGTTGAACACAAATTTTATGCCCTTTCATTATGAACTGCATGTGAATGTAAAAATATCCATCCTCAGAGAACAACACGCAGTGAGACAGACATTGATTCTAGGTAAAGATTTTTATTCTTATTAATTTATTAGTCCATTAACTGCTTGAGAATACAGATAAGGTCTAATTAGCACTAGTTATTCTCAAGCTAGCTGTGTAGCCAGGAGTGAACTAGCTAAAAGTTAGTTCATAACATTAATCCTGAAAGTTGGAAAAGGGCAGGAATTTTATTATTTTTTTTTTTTTACAGCTGATCTGAACAGTTTCTGATTCCAGAATCTTGATTCCAAAGGCAAGGAGAACAAACTTTGTGCTTGGAGACTATTCACTTCACCTCTGTTAGGAGAGCTAACTCATCTATACTTTCCTGTAAAGGCTGTCAACTCCTTTATCATCTGCCACCTCTGTTGCCATGGTAACCATTCAGCTCTCCCATGGTTAAGTTCACTTGAGAAAAGGTAACATTTTAACCTTTCCTGACAAAAATTGAAGCTCCTGATTGTATTGTCTCTGTAGGAAGTTTGATAAAGCAGTAGGAATCATATTGTAGAGCAATTAAAGACACTGCTGCTTCACTGAAAGTTCATCATATAAGATTCTGCCTCTAGGGATGTGTGATGACAGTGTATGAAATGTGGACATCTTGCAGTTCACTGTCATGGTCCTTCTCAACATGCACTTTCTGTGAATATGGAAAGATGGTATATGGAACTGTTCAAATTATATCCAAATGAACACACCTGAACACACATCCAGGGAACATTTATGAAAATGGTGATGAGTATTGTATGTATCCACAAAGTCAAACAAGGTTTTTTTGGCAATGAATGCACCACCAGAAACAAGAATGAGTATCTAGCAAAGTAAAATCTTGCCCCGTCCCACAGGGCGACAATATGGGAGACCTCCTACAAGAGAGAATGAAGGGAAAGGAGACACAAAGGAAGGCAGCAGGTCAAATGGGATTCTGATCAAGCTTCGATTTATTGCGATTCTAAACATGCTTATATAGTAGAATATGGGGAGGGGGCAATCTTCAAACACCTGCAGGAAGCTGGCCAGGGGAGCAGGATATTGGCAGGGTAAGAAAGTCTTGCTTCAGGGGAGAGTTGCTAGGTAACCTAACCATGGAATGTTTTTGTTATCTTATTCTTTAGAGCTATTTTTATGGGAGGACTGCTACGTAACCTAGCCACAGAATGTTCCTGTTATTCTATTCTTTAGAGTTACTTCTCTGTTACTGTGAAGCAAACCAGAACATCTATTTTACTTTGGGAGAATGACTATTTTACCTGGGAGAAAATCTATTTTACTTGGGAGAATGTCTATTCTACTTGGGAGAACATCATGCTGGCTCAGTGGTTGGTTTCTCAGTAAGTTCCCGTGGTAGCCTTTAGCTAGAGGCCTAGAGGCTCAAGCCAGGGTCTTGGTCCCTGAAAAAATCTGAAGTGTCCTTTCCCACCATGACTGCATTAAGATTCTGAGGGTGTTAGACGGAAAAGTTTTAGGAGATATTCAAACACCCCTCTAACTTTTAGAGTAGCTGTGGACATGGTGGCTGAAGTAAAAATTGGAAAGATAAGATTTCTTTAAGATAATTTTATATAAACATTAAAGCAATATTGAAATAATAATAATATGAGTTTGAGCTTTATACCTGTAATCCATCAGTTGAGGACAGGTTGGTCTACAAATCCTTGTCTCAAACAATGTGTGATGCTTTTAAGTCAACATATGAAAACATACTGAGACATTATATAGAGAAGACTACTATTGCATGAACTCTAATTAGTATATGATGAAAATCCAGAGCTAGATATTGGGGAAATATGAGAAAGAGAAAGCAGACCACTGGCAATTCTTACCCAGCCAGCTTCTCAGGCCAAACAGGGTACATACTAGCTTCAAAAGTCCTCAGCCTGGCTGGTCACTTCTACAAAGTGCCTGAATTTCTGCCTTCTCCTGCCTTATATATCTTCCCTGCCCAGCTGTTTTACTTCCTTGTTCAACACTGTATCATACTCCTAGAGTTAGGATTAAAGGTGTGAGCTTCTACTGTTTGGCTGTTAGGCTTTGATCTCACAGAAATAAAAAAAGATCTCTGTGTGCTGAGTGAAGGGATTAAAGGTAAATATCACCATGTTCTGACCTTCATAGCTTGACTGTTGATGAATCTGTTCTTGATATTTCAGGCTGATTTTATGAAATATATAATATGACACCACAAATTATCTTATGAGCCTGTCAATGGGGAATATTATTATTATTAGTTGATCTAACTTTTTTTCACCTTCTTCTACAATGGGCACTGGTGTGTGTGCTTCTCAGTGCTCTTGATTGTGGCTGTGCTGACACTAGCTGCTTAAGTTTCTGTTCTGGCTTACCTGACATGATAGACTAAAACCTAGAACCTCTTTGCCTCTAGAGTTGATCTTGTTCAGAGTTTCATCACAACAGAAACAAAACCAGAACAATGAGTTATGTTCTTTGCATGGTATCTATGACCAGTGGTAGATATGAGTGACCATAACTATTGCTACCTATCATAATGTGATTCTTTTTCACATTCCTACATGTACGTATTATACACACAATGTATGTATAAATTATAAGTATGTATACATGCATTAGATACTTCTAGGTATGCAGCTTAGACTCCATCTTTAAATGCTTTCTCCTTTAAGCAGTGTGCTGATTGTTGAACTCATACACTATTTTAAGCACTGTTTTCATAGCTATTTAGCTCAGCATTTTTTATATTTAGTTTGAGTATTCTGGTATGTGTCCTATTTTCCTTTAATCGGTGAGTTTCATTTTCTATCACCTTTCCCCAGTTCATATCTGAATGGGATTATCTTAAATGTGTGAATTGCTTTGTCTGATAGTCATGAAATCTACTTCTAATCAGTATTTCACAAAAACTCATAGCGTAAGTATTTGTGTCATATGCCTGCTTAAAATTCCATTGCCTCTTCCCTTTTATGTTAAATTTCTATGCTCTAAAGTCTACTATTTAAATTACACCACATTTAGAAATAGAAAAAGGAAAAATCTGAGTGACTTTGATGTGAGACTCGAGGTTTCCATTGGCTGTGATCCTGTCCTTAACCTAAAATGTGAGGATGTTGCTGTAATTTTTAAGGGTCTATTTGGTTTATATTTAAAATCTCATTATTATGAAAAAGATTGAACATTTAGCATCACAGAATGTACTGGAATGACCTTAGGCTATGTCAGTAAGGTGTCTGTTCTTTGTATCATGAGAGAATACTATTACTGTGGGTAAATGTTTCTTTTGTTCTGATGCTCAGGAAGCTTATAGGAGCCACAAGAAACTCAGGGAAGAGCAGGCTTGAGGATTTTTTTTTTTATGTTAAATTGCTTCTACAGGGAAAAGAGGCTTTTTAGTGGAACATCTGCATGTTGAGTAGTAGAGAATAGTAATGTGGATTTTGTGAATTGCAACCATGATGGAGTCACCTCTCCCTGATGCTTCTCTCTAGGTAATCACAGTCCTGCCATATTCACAGAAAATACATTAGTTTATCCAGTGTGGCCTGGACAGAAAACTGTCTTAGGCCTGTCATTAGCTTTTCTTTCTGGGATGAGAATAATAAGCTTTGTTTATACACACAACAGAAGAAGGCACCAAATTTCATTATAGATAGCTGTAAGCCAATATAGTTGCTAGGATTTGAACTCAGGACCGCTGAAAGAAGACCAATGTTCTTAATTGCTGATCCATCTCCATAGAGACAACTGAGTCAAATGAGTGGCAACTCATTAATATTAGACTGATAGCTGTGGAGCCTTCATGGGCCTAGACTAGGCCCTCTGAATATAGGAGACAGTTATGTAGCTTAATCTAATAAAGGGGCCACAGGCAGTGGAAACAGGGTCTATCTTTTGTGCATGAGATGGCTTTGGGGGAGCCCATTACCTATGGAGAGACACCTTACACAGCCTTGATATAGTGGGGAGGGGCTTGGACTTGCCTCAACTGAATGTACCAGGGTTTACTCTCTCCCCATGGGAGACCTTACCTATTTGAAGGAGGTGATGAGGGTTGGGAGAAGGGGTGGCAGAAATGGGAGAGCATAGAGGGGATAAGAGAGGGATCTGTGATTGGTATATAAATTAAATTTTTAAAAATATGAAGTAAAAAAAGAAAATGAAAAAAGATTTTTACATACTTTCACTCTTGTCAAATAAGATAAAACACTAAAACAATAAAATTCCTTTGTTTTGGGTGTCTGGATTGTCATTCAAGCAAGGAACCTGCAAAGGCACTTATCAACAGTGCCAACATCATAGAAGTCACTTAGAATTCTGTCTGTAGCAGAACCAGGAGGAGCTCCCACTGTTGCAGTGCTCATCAGTACCTGAGAGGGCAGATGAATGCCAAGTGCTTTGCCTTATGTATTGGCACATTTGTCATATCTTAAGCCATGTATTTTTCTGAATAAAAGAAATAGAAGAATATTCTTGTTTTCGGTCGAGAAAAGGGAATATCTGGCAAGCATACAACATTAGAGATTGCTAAATATTTGTAATAAACAACTACCTGGAGACATACTTTTTTAAAAGCATGAGGAAACTTTGGAATCAAATTTATCAAAGCAAAACAACAAATGGCTAGCAAAATATGTGGTTTTGTTGTCTGTAAAAACACATTACAACATGATGGTTGTTTTTACATGTAAGTGAACACTCAACTAGAATTATATATGGATGATGGACATTTTATTACATGTAAAGAATAAAACTTGTCAAAATCAGTATGTGAATTATTTTTCATCTTTATATAGTAGCTTTCAGGTTACAGAACAAGGCTAATATTTTGTGATTATTCTAGTTGCTTACATGTTTTCCATATACCTGGTATTAACTTAAGTGATAATAGCAGTTGAGACAGTAAACACATGAGCAACCATAAGTAATTCACTATTCTATGATTAATTCTAGTGAGATAAATGAGAAGACTTTGCATGACACATAAGAGTATAAATGCAGAAAATGAAACCAAATTGGAAACTGTCATCTTTAGTTAATATGAATTTATGTAGAATATTAACATTCAAGTACTGGTCTCTGATCAGAAATAATATGGCTCTTTTTAAAATAGTAATTCACTATTGCTGACTAGTGAAAGAAGAAGATGGTCAGAAAGATCAGAGAGAAACAGAGAGAGTGAGAAAGAGAAAGAGAGAGAATTGAATTCAAACATGTACTAAAAAAATAAGGACCTGTGACTTTCCCTCCTGAACACTGGTGTACATATATTTCTTGTGTAAATTTACAGGTTGAGTAATGAGTAAACTTAATATTAGTGATTGTGTACATGTTAGCTACCATCCATAGGTATTGTTACTCCCACTTGGAGAGAATAAGACCACTATCTCAGTTTAAAGACAATTTTGAAGAAAATTTTAATTAAATACTGGCCAGATTGATGTACTTTATGATTTATGTTTCCCCAGAAGGTGGCCCCAAGACACAGGTTGCAGGGCCTTAAGAATGCAAAACCCATAATTCAACATAATTTCCCTGAGATCCAGTAAGAGGAAAACATGCATTCTGATGTATTTCCTGCCCATGAACCTGTTATGCATGTGTGATCAAGGACACTTGGTGTACTTGGGTAAAACAAACTTGTTTCAGGGAGTGAAAATATGTGGCTTGTTATATTATGTAAACTATAGCCTCCAACGTTTCAGAAACTATCTGTTCTTGGGCAAGGGGCTTGCACATCAGAGACATTTTTGTTTCTTGAATTCTAGGCACAGTAGAATGTAAGAGTTAAAGAATATAATTTTGCTTTTCACAGAATCTAGAAGCAGAAGTGCATGTTAAAAAGCTGCTGTTTTCCTAGTGTGTGAGTTTCTACTAAAACATCTACTAAGACTCTCATGGGACCTGAACCCGGGCACTGAACAGTCACTCCACTGCTATGGCATTGAAGCACTGCCCCTCCAGAACACAGCTGGGAAATTAGCTGTGGGGAAACAGCCTGGTCCCTTGATCTGGGCATATGCCTCAGAGGTAAACAACTTGGCTTCAGCAGGGAGCACAGTCTGCATAGACCACAACTGGCTTGATGGTGGCAGGGAAGCAGAGGTGTTTCTAGAGGCATAGCTGAGAGATCTGAGGTCAGAGGTGACTTCTGCCTTCCTGAAACCCAGTCCTGAATAGCCACTCAGCTGCAAGCCGGAGCACTGCCTGCCCAGAACACAGCTGGGAAATTAGCACTGGGAGAACCGGTGGGTCCCTTTGTCCTCGACACACAGCTCACAGGTAAGAAACTCAGCTTCTGGCAGGCAACACAGTTTGCACAGACAACGAACGACTTAATAGCATCAAAAAAGCAGAGGAGTTCCTAAAAGCATAGCTGAGAGGTGAGTGGTCAGAAGGTGACTTCTTCCAACTGAAGCCAGGCCCTGAGATGACTTCTCAGCTTCAGCGCTGAGCACAGCTCACCTAGTACACGGTGGGGTGTGATAGCAGCAGGGGTAAAGCCAAGTCCCTGGACACGCAGCTGAGAGGTGAGAGGTCAAGAGGTGATGTGCAACCTCATGAGAAAAGTCTATTCTCTGAACAGAAAGCTGATGAAGAGCCCTCAGACCAACAACTCACTAAGAGGTGACCAAAAAATAACCAAGAGTGGATTGGGAAAATAATGGGCAGACAGAAGTGCAAAAATACATACAACAATGCAAAGATCAACAAGATACCATCAGAAGAAGCAAGCACTTCTGTAGCTTCAAGACGTGAACATAACAACAAAGAGGGAACAGAAGGAAACAAGCTTAAAAATAGCTTTATGAAACTAATAGAAGCCTTAAAAGAGGATATAAAATACTCCCTTAAAGAAATAGAAGAAAATGTAAACAGAAAATTAAAAGAGATGAATAAAGCCCTAAAAGAAAACCAAAAAAAAAAAAAAAAAAAAAAAAAAAAAAAAAAAAAAAAAAAAAAAAAAAAAAAAAAAAAAAAAAAAAAAAAAAAAAAAAAAAAAAAAAAAAAAAAAAAAAAAAAAAAGAAGTGAAAGAAATTTACCAAGGATTAAAAACTAAAATAGAAGCAATAAAAAAGCACAAACTGAGAAAAAACTAGAAATACAAAACTTGATAAAACAACACAGAACTACAAATGTAAACATAGCCAACAGAATCCAAGAGATGGAAGAGAGAACCTCTGGGGTGCAAGACTCAGGAGTGGTAATAGATACATCAGTTAAAGAAAACACTAAAACCAAAAAAGTTATAACACAAAATGTCCAGGAAATCTGAGACACCATGAAAAGGCCAAACCTAAGAATAATTGGAATTAAAGAAGAACGATGACGACCAGCTCAAAGGCATAAAAATATATTCAACAAAATCATAGAAAAAAACTACCCCAATCTAAGAAAGAAAATGCCTATAAAACTACAGGAAGCATACAGAACATCATATAGACTAGACCCACAAAAACGTCTGCTCACCATATAATAATCAAGCCTCTAACCCTACACAATAGGGAAAAAATATGAAGAGCTACAAAGGAAAAAAGGTCAAATCACCTATAAAGGCAGACACATCAGAATATCACAAAAATATTCAATAGAAACAATGAAAGCAAGAAGTTCCTGGTCAGACATTATATAAACACTCAAAGCTCAAGGATGCCAACCTAGACTACTGTACCTAGCAATACTATCCATCAACATAGATGGAGTAAATAAGATATTTTATGACATAACCAGATTTAAACAATACCTAACCACAAATCCCACTCTACAAATAGCCTTATAGAGAAAAGTCCATGTAACCACAAACAAATGATTAGCCCATAGAAGAAACCTTCCTGAAAAAAAGGAAATGCAAGTTACTAAGAAAAATGATGGGAAATATTAATCAATGGGAACTAATATCCCTTAATATCAATGGACTCAATTTACCCATAAAAAGGCACCCCTAGCACAATGGATACAAAAACAGAAACCATCCTTCTGCTGCATACAAGAAATGCAACTTTAAAGACAGACACAGACTCAGAGTAAAGGGTTGGGAAAAGACCTTTCAATCAAATGGCCCTAAGAAACAAGCTGGTATAGCCATTCTAATATCTAGTAAAATAGGCTTTAAACTAAAAATCAATGAAAAAGAGACTAGGAAGGTGACTATTTATTCATCTCAGGAAAAAATCACCAAGATGAAATCTCAATCCTGAATATGTATGCCCCCAACACAAGACCAGCTACACACATAAAATAAAAACTTTTAAAGCTTAAATCCCATATCATACCTGACACACTAATAGTGGGAGGCTTCAGTATCCCACTTTCTCCCTTGAATAAGTCAACCAGACAGCAACTCAGCAGAGAATTAAGGGAACTAGCAGAAGTTATGATCCAAATGTACTTAGTAGATATATACCAAAACATCCACCTAAAAAATTAATATACATATTTCTCAGCACACCATGGAACTTTCTCTAACATTGACAACATACTAGGACATAAAGCAAATACCACCATGTAGGAAAAAATGGGTATAACTCCTTGTACCATGTCAGAAGAACAGGGTCTAAAGTTTGAGTTCAACAACATCAAGAATCACAGAGAGCCAACCTACCATCTCATGGAAACTAAACATCACTCAACTGAACCACCTCTGGGTCAAGGAAGAAATAAAGAAATCAAACACTTCCTAGAATTTAACAAAAATAATCCATGACATATCCAAATTTATGAGATACAATGAAAGCAGTCTTAAGGGGAAAATTCACAGCATTAGATGCCTATATGCAAAGACTAAAGAAATCCCACACAAGAGAACTATCAGCACAGCTGAGAGTCCTAGAACATTTAGAAGCAAATTCACCTGAAAGGAATAGAGGGTCAGAAATAATCAAACTTAGAGCTGAAATCAACACAAGTGAAACAAAAAAACAATACAGATAATGAATGAATCAAAGAGTTGGTTCTTTGAAAAAGTTAAGAAGATAGATTAAAACTTTACCTAAACTAACCAAAAAACAGAGAGAGTATCCAAATCAACAAAATCAGAAATGAAAAGGGGGACATAACACCAGACCCCCCCGGAAATTCAGAGGATTATCAGGTCATACTTTGAAAATGTGTACTTACTCTACAAAAGTGGAGAACCTAAAAGAAATGGACAGCTTTCTGGACAGGTACCATTTGTCAAAATTAAATCAAGATCAGGTTAAAAACATAAACAGACCTATGACACCAAATGAAGTTCAAGCTGTCATTAAAGATCTCCCAAATAAAAAAAAAAAGCCAATGCACAGATGGGTTCAGTGCAAAGTTTTACTAGACATTCAAAGAAAAGCTAATACTAATACTCCTCAAACTGTTCCATACAGTAGAAACCAAAGAAACATTGCCAAACTCTTTTTATGAGGTCACAATAACCCTTATATGAAAGCCACCCAAAGGCACAACAAAGAAAGAGAATTGCAGACCAATGATTTGAGTCCATTGATATTAAGGGATATTTGTGAATACTGATTGATAGTTCCTGTTATTTTTGTTGTTAGCTTGTATGTATTTCCTTGCTATGGGCTTTTCTTCTGTAGAATTATTTATTGTTTGTGATTTCATGGGTGCATCTGGGATCCTTAGGCTGGAGTTTTCCCTCTAATGCTTTCTGGAGGGCTGAACTGGTAGATAGGTATTGTTTCAGTCTGACTGTGTCATAAAATGTCTTGTTTACTCCATGTAGGGTAATTGATAGTTTTGCTGGTTATAGTATTCTAGATTGGCAGCCATGCTCTTTTAGTGTCTGTGTAACTTCTGACCCAGTCTTTCTTGCTTACATCATTTCCATTGACTAGTCAGGTGTTATTCTGATGGGTCTACCTTTATAGGTAAGTAGTCCCTTTTCTTTTGCAACTCTTAAAATTTTTTCTTTGTTCTGTATGCTTGGTGGCTTGATTATTATGTGGCAAGTGGACTTTTGGGGGGAGTCATATCTATTTGGTGTTCTGTAAACTTCTTGTATCTTTATAGGCATTTCCTTCTTTAAGTTGGGAAAGTTTTCTTCTATGATTTATTGAATACATTATATGTGCCTTTGAGTTGGTATTCTTTTCCTTCTTCTATTCCTATTATTTTCTGGTTAGGTCTTTTCATGGTGTCCCAGATTTCCTAAACATTTTGTGTTATAGCTTTTTCGATTTTAGTGGTGTCTTTGACTGATGTATCTGTTTCTGATATTGAATTTTCCACTCCAGAGAGTCTGTCTTCCTTCTCTTAGATTCTGTTGGCCATGCTGGTATCTGTAGTTCCATGTCTTTTCTTCAGATTTTCTGTTTTCATCCATGCCTCATTTTGTGCCTTTTTTATTGCTTCTATTTCAGTTTTTAATTCCTGGAATTTTTTTTTACTTTTTGGTTTACCTTTTCTTGGTTTTCTTTCAAGGATTTCTTCATCTCTTCCAATTTTTTGTTTGTTTTTTCTTCTATTCCTTTAAAGGAATTTTTTATATCTTCTTTGCAGGTTTCAATAATCTTCAGAAAGGTGCTTTTGGTGTTGTTTCCTTCTGTTTCCTCTTCATTGCTCTGTTCAGGTCTTGTAGTTTTATAACCATCAGTTTCTTCTGGTGTTGTCTTGTTCTTCTTTATAGTGTTATATGCATTTTGCACTGGGGTTTGCCTATGGCTTCTGTGGTTCACAATTACTCAGCTCCTATTCAGTTGGTATAAGAGGGCTTCTGTGTCTCTTCTCTCCTCTGAGTAAGGTTCTGCTCTATCTCTGACTCTGCTCTGGATGGGGCTGTGAATTTCAAATGACTCAGTCCTTCTCTCATGACACAGTTAGCCCCGGAGGCAGGGCCTGGCCCTGCAAGGTTCTTTCTTTTATGGTCGCTGGAAGAGGCCCTCAAAGCTAAATCCTATCTGCCGTATGCTAGGAGTCTGAGATCAGACCCTAGGCATTGACCCCAGTCCCAGAGAGGGACTCTTAGAACAGTTGGTCCAGGTGCCAGAATCTGCTCAAATCTCAAAACTTGTTTTCTTTAAGGGTATGGCCACAGGGAGTTTAATTATGCTCCAGTAAGTAAATGTACAACATGAAGGGCAATTTTATAAATGAGGAGATCATAAAAGTGGGCATGATTCGGAGAGGTTTGATACCTGAGTTTGCTGGGGTACATGATATAAAAACACTAAATAATAAATATATATAAATTTTTTTAAATGCAAAAGATATACTATGATTAATGTTAGGATTTCACTAGCTTTTAGCTTTTAAAGGCTTTGTTTATTTTATTAATTTTATAGAATTATGTGATAGGTATTTGTCTTCATTTTTTAAGTTACAGTAAGATTCAGTAGTAAGTTCACATTTTCTTGTGTTTGTTTCTGTTATTGCTGTTTTTTTATTTTTAGTATGGAGTATTTTATTAGTATTTCAAGCAGGTTAAAAAGTATGCATTTGTTAAAATCATTCATTAAATTTAGGTTTAATTTTGCTATCTAAAACCTTACCAGATTTTTCAATTTATCAAAACAAATGTACAATTTATGTCCTTATGATTTTCTGGAATTTCATTTATATGTGTTATAATGTTTGCCTTTCAATTTCTAGTTTTATTGAAGTAGGTCTTCCCCTTTTTTGTTTAATTTGGTTAGGAATTTGCAAATTGTGTTTAATCCTTAAAAAATAAATAAATAAAAATATATTATGCAAAAGGACTCTGGACTCCCTTGGCCATGAGGGTGTTCCTGCTGAGCAGCTCACTTTTGTCACATGTTTGTCTTTTATTTGGTTTAATTACTTTTGTATTTGGAACATTATTTATATTCATTAATTTTAGGGGGCATTCCTGAGGAATCCAACTTCAGATCTTTGAACTTTAAATAGTTCCTGGAGATTAAATGTTGTGTGCAGTTTTATTATATGTTTTGTTATATATATTTATATATATATATATATATATATAAATAAAGGAAGTGTTATCTGTTTTTCCATTTTCTGGGATTACCTTTATGCTTTTATCTTCATATATACCTCTTGTGACAATTTTAAATATAGAGAAAAGTTAATTGATTTTGACAGTGGCAATTAATATTGATAATCCTTGGATATCATGAAGAAATCTTTTGGTTGCTTGGGGTGAATATAGCAAAGTATAAGCTTTTATGTGCATATAATAAAAACCATAGTCTTATACACTACATAGGATAAGCATGAAAATGAAAGATTTTACTCATATCCCAGTGGTTATCATTTCATCCATGCCCATTTTAGGTCCTCTGATTCTACCTAGTTGGTCACTAAACAGAAACAAAAATATTTAAAAGTAGTTTGGAAACACACCTTCATATAGCCATTTCAGCTCAAATGATAAACATCAAGGGAATGGAGATAATAATTTAATCCCTTGTCAGTTGAGAATTTTATAACATGTGAGTTTATGATTTTACCATGTAACCATCCAGAGATATTCTGTTGATAAATGGCCTTTCTATTTATTCTATGTAGTTAAAGTTAAATGAAGATCTCAGCAACAATTCAATTTTAAAGATTTTTTTTGGTAATTTTAGGTTCTTTCCTAAAGTTTATTTTCAAGGCTGTCTCATTTCCATCATTTCTACTGAAAGTTCTTTATGATCTCACTTTTGATGTTAATGTATCTTTATTAATGACTCCAGAGACTGGTTCATCTTCAGTCAGGTTGCAACAACTTCTTCTCTTTTAGTACAACTTATTATTGTTGTGTCTGGAAGATCTTAATTAAAAATATAGTATTTATAAAATACCAAAGGTTGAGTCTGGGAAAATTACTCACTGGATATAAAGCTTGCTGTATGTTGCGTGCAACCTTGCCAGCAAGGAAAGCGCAACACCCAGGATCTTCTTTCAGCAGTTTATTCGGGACCTTTACAATTGTTCTCTCTTTGTTCTTCTCCCTGCTTCTCCTTCTCCTCCCCTGGGAAACCCCGCCCACTGACTAGAAACTCTCAGGGCATCCAATCCCAATAAGCCATGTGGGCACAGCTCATAGGCCCACATACGCAACAGCAAACCACGTCCCAGGCTCAAGCCAAATAAGGAGTTGTTTATCAAAAGAGAGCACTCACCCACGAGGGGGGGGTGGAGGCGGGAAATCAGCACCATCTTTAGGGTGCAGCAACAGGCAGCTCTCTATAGCTCCCCCTTATTTAATAATTAAAAAATTAAAAAAATCAAGCAAAAGCAGCGGGCATGAGCAGAGGCCTAATCCCCATTGTGCAAGAGGACTTGTGCTATCCCTAATCCAGGTGTCATCCACTCAGACAGGGACAGACCTGTCCAGCACCCGTTTTCATGAGGACAGGATAGTGGGTGCCAACCTGTATGCAATTAGGCATGCTCTTCATGAAGCCTTACCTAGGCAAAACCATGTGCAGTGCTTAGCCTCACAACCCATGCCAAATATTACTCTTTCAAGGCAGCAAGCCAAACATGTGGGGCCTGTCCCGCCTCAATGGTGGTGAAGGCTTGAACAATCATGGCCATGCTCCTACATTGTGTGAACCTCATTTTGCAGATGCACCATAGGCAAATCAGAATTATCAGCATCATCAAGCCAGCCAGAGCACCCATTCCTGCCCATTCCTTCAGATGATTGAGGGTGGTGGACATCTATCTCGTCAGTCCTTCAGCAACTCCAGGGTCCACCCGAGTTGAATTCACAGCAACGATTGCAACTCTCAACTTCTCCATGGTCGCTTCGAATTCACCTGACCAATTTCCTATAAAATAACTTGACAAAACTTTAGACAAATTTGCAGCATAGGAAAATTTTTCATAGTGAATAGAAGTCACACATAGTGCCTGATACTTCCATTCGCATCCCAACCGAGCTATCTGCCAGAGGACATCAACCTCCTCTTGCACCAGGTCAATCCTTTGGTGGACCAACATCAGCCCGCCTTTAAGCTGGGCAGAAATGCCTCTTTGAATGTTTAAGGCATGGGCTACATTGGCAGACAAATTATTAAGTGTTTGAGCTGTCTGGACGGTGTGACTCATAGCAATGGCGGCCGTGGTGGCCCCAATTGCAGCTAGGGAAATGGCTGTAACAACAGCTACAGTAATACCAAAATCTCTCCTAGCTCTAAACAAGCTCATGGCATTAGGGCTTTGTACCGGGACAGGTACCCATTCCAGGGCCAATCCTTGCCCTCAAAGTCAGCATCATACTTGTCATTTCAGACCTTCCTGGTTAGCCGTTCTGCTACCCACACTGGATCTTGCTGGTCCTGAGGAAAGACGCAAACAGAACCTTTCGCCCATGTAAGCACTGGATCAGGACCATGCCAGTGGCTCGTGAAAATATCCTTCCATTTCACCATGCCTCTGTGGCTAGGGATGAGAATCAGATATCTATCTGCCGCGGAGCAGCCATCAACATCCAAATTTAAAAAATTAAGGGTAAACAGAGCTATAGATAGTCTTTTTTGGGGGTGCGGCTGTGGCCTATTCCCCCTTTTTGTTTTTGTAAGCATTCCTTCAGCGTACGATGAGCACGTTCCACTATACCTTCTCCTTGTGGATTGTAAGGCAATCCATGAGTTATTTGTACATCCATTTGCCTGCAGAATGCAGTAAACTGTGTTCCAGTATACGCAGGGCTATTGTCAGTTTTTACCTGTAGAGGCTTTCCCCAAGCTGCTCAGGCCTCTAGGCAGTGTGCAATGACATTGCGTCCTTTCTCTCCTGACATGGCAGTGGCATGCAAAATACCAGAGCATGTATCTACAGAAACATGTGCATACTTTAAAGAGCCAAATTCAGAAATGTGAGTAACATCCATTTGCTATACTTTTAACGGCAAGATCCCTCTGGGATTAACATATAGGGAAGGTGGGTGGTGATACACCACACATTGAGCACAATCCAAAACTATTTTACGTGCCTCAGCTCTGGATATCTGAAACTTTTGTTGTAAGGTCTTAGCATTCACATGATATAGCTGGTGAAATTCTTGAGCTTTGACTACAGGAGAGGTAAAGAATACCCAGTCCGGTCTAGTGCACATATCCATCTTGACATTGCCTTCACCGAGTGGACCAGGAAGGCCAGTATGTGCACGGATATGTTGAGGAAAAAATCTCTCCTTTCGTTGCAAAATCAAGTCTTGCAAGTGGTTAAATAGGACAGCGACCGTACTGGATGATTTTATTGGTCCTGCCACTTCAAGCACCTTTAAAGCATTAACCACATAGGCTGAGTCAGATATCAAGTTAAAGGCAAAATGCATTCTTTAAACACTTCACATACTATTTGAAGTTCCACTACCTGAGGAGTACCAGGAGTAAATTGATATTGAACTGGTTGTTTGCCTTGCACCATATAGGCACCTACTCCTGTTTTCAAGCCATCAGTGAATACATTGACAGTTCCCACCACCGGCTCTGCGGCGGTGACCTTGGGAAAAATTATGGGGTGCTCCTTAAAAAATGTAAGAGAATGTTGTGGGTAATGATTATCCATTTTTCCAGCAAAAGTACAGCGAAGAATTGCCCAATAATCAACAACAGCACACAGGGTGTTAACTTGTTGATTATTAGGCGATACCTTTGGATGTATCCACAACAGTGGACCTGATTGCCATAGTACCCCTGTGGGTTGTCTGAATGTGGGTAAAAGGCATAGGGCAAAAATCTTTTCCTTCCTTGATCCTATTTAGGCAGGCATCCTGCAACCTCTGTTCAACTACCTGCAGTGCCTTTCTGGCTTCCACTGTCATCACTCATGTGGAGTCTAAAGCCGACTCTCCTTTCAGATTGTCATAAAGGGGTTTCAATTCATAATTTGCAATCCTAAGATATCCTCTAATCCAATTAATATCTCCCAACAGCTCTTCCTCCGAGTCTGTAGACTCAGGAGTTTTTATATCAGCAAGGTTGGGGTACAACTCTCCCCCTTCATTCTGTCCTTCTTCATTGCCTGCCCACTCTGATCTCTCCTCCCAACATCTCCAAGTTGGCCTGTTATCAGCTTCAGGTGGCCTTGGCAAATGGAACCACACCTGCCTAGAACCAATCCACAGGTTTTGATCTTCCATGGAGACAAAAGCAGAAACTCTTTTCCCAAGTAACATATTCTTATAAACAGATTTCAAAGTCAGGAAATCTTTAAAGTATATGCATTTATTTAACTTAGCAGCCTTAGTAATCAGTTGTCTCTCTGCAGTTAGCTCATTAAAAGTTAAAAAATTACAAGAAAATGCAATAACCAGAATCCAGACTCTCTGTTTATCTGCCATCTTTATGTGACTTTTTTTTATCTTTACTTCCTTCCCCGTTTAGAGGTTTTGAGAGTCTAAATCTGTTTTATTGAGAATTCTTAATCATTTTCTAATGCAAAGAGCTTTTAAAAGGTTGCTATCACTTTAAATGCTGACTCCACCTCTCTTGGCTGCTTTTCAATATGGTGTAGGAACCCACGAATCTCTCCCACTGCTAGCAAGCAGAACAGACTCAGAAAAACCTTAATGAAGCAGCTCCTTAAGAGCCAAAAAAATTGGATGTGAGGTTGAAGACCCCATCCTTGTATAATCTTTAATTCCTACCTTAAAAATCTTCTCAGAGCCCTTACCAAACAGCCCCAGCTTTGCTAATGCTTTTACTTTCACTTTGAGCTCAAGTTTGCAACTGCTGTTACTTTCACTTTAAGCTCAAGGTTGCTGTGCGTCCACGGCTATAAGAGGTTACACCCACTAGTCAGTGAGCTCCCTCTTCTCTGCCTTATCTACAGGTCGGAGCTACCCGCTTTGATTGTGGATCCCAATTTACCTGGGACTTACCGGTCAACTTCCCTACTGCAGAAAGTTCTGATGCCTGAAGCTCGCAGGAGTTGCTCTTCATGCAGGCTACCACTTGTCCAGTGCAACCTTGCCAGCAAGGAAAGCGCAACACCCAGGATCTTCTTTCAGCAGTTTATTTGGGACCTTTACAATTGTTCTCTCTTTGTTCTTCTCTCTGCTTCTCCTTCTCCTTTCCTGGGAAACCCCACCCACTGACTAGAAACTCTCAGGGCATCCAAACCCAATAAGCCAAGTGGGCACAGCTCATAGGTCCACATACGCAACAGCAAACCACGCCCCAGGCTCAAGCCAAATAAGGAGTTGTTTATCAAAAGAGAGCACTCACCCGCAGGGGCTGGAGGCAGGAAATCAGCACCATCTTTAGGGTGCAGCAGCAGGCAGCTCTCTACAGCTGTACCTGCATGAGGTCCCAAGTTTAATTCTGTAGAACCCACATAAAACCAATGCATAAAAGGAGGCAGGGATAGTCACATCTCCAGAAGCTTTGCACCAGGTGAATATAGTGTCCTAATATAATGACATATTTAATTTAGGTGAATCTTATATTATATGATTGAACTTTCCCAATAAGCATTCTATTTGAAACAGTACAAAGCCTATTGAAAGTTGTATTTACAGTAGCCCTTCTATACGCTAAACATAGAAGAGCTGAAAAAAGAAATAAGGGAAACATTACCCTTCATTTTAGCTGCAAATAGTATTAAATACTTTGGAGTAACTATAACCAAAGAAGTAACAGACCTATTTGACAAAAATTTTAAATCACTGAAGAAAGAAATTGAAGAGGATATCAGAAAATGGAAAGTCTCCCATGTTCCTGGATTGGTAGGATCAACATAGTAAAAAATGGCAATTCTACCAAAGGCAATCTACAGATTCAATGCACTGCCTATCAAAATCCCAACACAATATTTTTTGGACCTTGAAAGAATAATACTCAATTTTATTTGGAATAACAGGAAAGCCAGGATTGCCAAAATAATTTTACTCAACAAAAGAACCTCAGGAGGTATCACTATCCCTGACTTCAAGCTATACTATAGAGCTATAGTAATAAAAACAGCCTGGTACTGGCATAAAAACAGACTTGTGGACCAATGGAATAGAATTGAGGATCCAGACATTAACCCAAAAACCTATGAACACCTGATTTTTGACAAAGAGGCCCAAAACATTCAATGGAAAAAAGATAGTATATTTAACAAATGGTGTTGGCATAGCTGGATGGAAGTGTGTAGAAAAATGCAA